>CBVK0100623727.1:7536-20649 GCA_900067695.1 Picea abies | reverse complement strand
CATCTACTGTGAGCTTGTCAGGGTTTGGCCTATCTTCAATTGCCGAAATATTGGCACCATACATCATTGGTAATGATCTTCATATATTTTGTACAATGATTTTTTCTTTAAGTTCTTCTCCAGCTGCTTTGATTGAGTTAACTACCTCATCTACTCCATGAAGATATTCAACAATGTTCTCTTCTTCTTTCATCTTCAAATTTTCAAACTGAGCTCTATATGTTTGTAGCTCGGCTTCCTTGACCTTGTTGTCTCCTTCATATATAACCTCCATTTTGTCCCAGATATCCTTAGATTATTTAGAATGGATTATCTTCACAAATATATGATTTTTTAATCCTCCTAGAATGGCATTGACTTCTCTTGAGTTGTCATTGCAAATCTGATTTCTTGTAGTAACTATGGGTGGATTAGTTGGTGCAGTGTACCCATTTTCTACATATTTCCAAACATTAAAACCAAGACCCATAAGGTAGATTTTCATTCTTATTTTCCATAGAGCATAATCATCTCCTTTAAACAATGGTGCTTTGTTGGAATACATTCCCTTTTCTTGATACATTTCTTTCAAGATGTCCCGTCTAGTTATTAGATTGTGCTGAAGAAACTCACTCTGATACAAACTCTTGGAAATACTAAGAGAGGGGGTGAATCAATATTACCTTTTTAAACAATTAGAAATTACTTTGTTATTTTATTAATCACCACAATGGATCAATAATGAACTTGTATTTAAAATCAAGTATATAAATATAATTAACAAGAATTACAAAGTTTATAAGGAATAATTTGTGATTGTGAAGGACACCGATATTATTTAGAGAACCAACTCTTGGAAACATAAATCGTGCTTTTTAGGGAACCAACCATAGGCAGCACCAACTCCATTTTTTTTAGGGAGCCAACCCTCGGAAGCACCAACACTCTTGTTTTAGGGAACCAACCCTACGAAGCACCAACTCCCTTCTTTTAGGGAACCAACCCTAGGAAGCACCAAATCCCTTATTTTCACACTTTAGTAAAGGATATGAATCCTTCCTTACACCTCCCTTCCACCCTCACTACATAAGTATCTTCAGTTTTCTTTCATGGAATTTGTTTCTTCTTTTGATCTTCTAATATGGATTGTTAGACACCTTCCTTTAACCGTTATTTCTATCTTATATACTCTAAAAAATCGAGTGTGCTTTGAAGCATTGTCTCCCTTTCTTTGAACCATTTCACCTCTTCAATTAAATTAACAATAATAACTTTTAATATTATTATTATTAATAGTTTGTTAAAGACTTCAAATCCCTTGCAAATTGTTTCAGCATTTTAACCCTTCACTAACTATTTTCTTGTTATGGAGATGAATATCTACAGATAGGCGCTTCCTTCAAACCATTTCCCTTTGTGATCGTGGGCTCAAAACCATGGTATTATTTTATCATGTGACCAGTGCAGGAACCATGTTCTTCGGTACTTTGGGATTCGGGATTTCCAGCCTTTGCAATATTCCAGCTCTCCCGAAGTAAATTTCACTGAAGTGTGTATACTCTATTCACTAGTAGATGAGATCATCGATATTTAATATTCTATTTAAATGGATGAACCTGGCTTATTTAGAGGCTAAAAAGAATCGATGATTATGACTTAATATGTGGTTGAGTGGATGGTTTGCACAAATTTGGCAAGGTGGTTTGTTAATGGCCTTCCCATTGTGTACTTTAATATTGAGCTGACGTGTGTTCATAAACTTCAATGGTCCAGATCTTATTTTAGAGCTTCGGTACTCCAGGACTTCAGGATATTACAACTCTTAATTTCTTTAAACTCCCATGAGTTTACCGACCGAAGTGGTCATAAAGTGATGATGATCGCTTAGCATCAATTAACACCTCTACTTATGCTATCCTTCCATTGTACTTAATCAGACGATAACAAAATATTCCATAGGATCTTATATCAATGACCAATGTTAATTTGTGGCTTTGGCCTTCGACGCTTCAGGTAATTTTTTCTAGTAGGAGAAGTTGGATATCCCTAAAGGCTCTAATCCCATAGTTAAATGGCATGTTGAGGTGTATATGTTGATGTGGCACTGTATGAGTGGCTACCATGTGTCACCTTGATTAGTGAATTTCGTATACTTTATATGCCAAATGATCCTTGACATGTGTCACCTTCCAAAATGTGCCACATGTCACTTTCTATATCTTTGATTAGATATAATGATCGTGATATTCCTATTAGATTGGACAACTCGCAAAATTTCATGATTATGCCTTTACATTTCAGGGTTTCGTCACTTCATGGATTCATAATTTTTGGCACTTTTTTGTCAACCTTCGATCATCATCGAAGTTCCGAATAGGTTTTTCCACCATTTTATCTTTCCTTGTATTGATCTGACAACCTTTGTTTACTCCGAGCCTTCGTGCCTTTACCCATGCTTATCATATACTTCCACTACTTCATCCAATAGTCGATAATGAAATAGATCAACGGTCAACATTACTTTGGGACATCATGATTTCAAATCTTACTGTATCCTTCCACTTTATGTTGATCAAAGGTCGATAGGATTTCCCAGCTCTTCCTTTGATCCGATGGTTGACAGGAGTTCCTGACTACGGGGCTTCATCCTTCGAGTATTCCTACATGATTCAGAGTTGTTTTCACTGGACTACTCAACATCAGAGTTGATTGCTTGATCCAATTTTTGATATCTCACTTGAATATCCTTATTGATCCAATGGTTAGCATTACTTCATGTTTTTGAAACTTTTTAACCTAGTTATCATAATCGTCAAAGTGGCAAAGCTCAGAAGTCCCAAATATTTCTATCTCCTGCTTGATCCAACAACTGAGAACTCACCTAAAGTTCTCCACAAGATCTGAAGATTCTCTTTTAGTAACTTTCAATCAATGGCTCTAACTAATTTGATGGTTGTGATTACTCCCAAAATTTGAATGGATGATTAGGATTCCATGATCCTTCACAAGGGATTCTTCTATGTAGGGTCTAGCTTCTGCATGATCTAACGGTCCATGATTGTCCTGATAACTACATCAACAAAGATGATTCTTCCTTGATTCTTTTGAATTTTAATGTGGGGATTTCAATCCCGATATCACTTATATAATCTGCTTTCCCTTTCAATCTTTCATTTATCCTTTCCAAATACCTTAGCATTGCATGGTCGGATTTTGTGTGTGTATTCTTTGTAGAATATCCCCGCTATCTCTCATGATCTTAGGAACATAGGATCACTATTGATCCTATCGCGATCAATAGTGACCATGACTTGCTTCTACCCCAAGGTGATCTTTCCTTTTTCTCTGATTATTGTATATGTTTGGCTCATGTTTCCATCAATAACAACACCATAATACCATTTCGAACATTTATCATATTTTCCTTCTTTGACATCCATTCCAACACTGTAACATCATGTCCAACACTATCGTCCCATAGAACTACAATAATCGTTAATTCTCAGTCATCTTGTCCTACATTACATAGATTTGTCAAGGAATTCTCGATATCTCATTGAAGGCCTCCACAGCTCCATTAGTTTGTAGGTGGTATGAAGTTCTCTTTTGATGTTTAATATGGAACTCTTCTATCAATGATGCAATTTTCTAGTTCAAAAAGTGATTCCCCTGATCGATCATAAGTACTTTAGGACACCCAAAATTTGTAACTATGTTCTCAAATAAGAGCCACACAGTTATCTCCACGCTACAATTTGTAATTGGTTCTGCATTTGTTGTTATAGCAATTTTTGTCTCACCTCATGCAACTTGCTAAAAAGGCCTTTTCCATTTCCCTATGCAGACTTGAAGTCCCCTTTTGCACTTCCCAGAGTCAAAAATCATATTTTTCCACATATACAAACCCTACAAGTTAGAAAACATATGTATACACAGGTTGCCCCACTACAACCTGCGTACATCTAGTTTTGTGCTCAAAATTAAAAATTGTGTTGGGTTTCCATGTCACGTCACGAGATCCATGATCCTTGACCTTCCATATACTGGAAACATTTTGACTTGGTCATTCATTTCCATTTGAAGGCTATAAATTGGGCCATATCCAAACCATGGAAGTGGAGAGAATTCATCTTTTGAGAGAAAATATACTCGAGAGAAATTTTGACTTCACATTGATTCTTCATTCCTTTGTCCTTTAAATTCTAAACACATTGTTCAACCCCTATGATATTTTCTATTTAATGGAGAACCTCATTGTCTCTCTTATATAAGCTTGCCTTTCATGGAGGATTGAAGTGGTGGAGGCCCAATTGAAAGGGACTTAGTTTCTCGGTTCTGATACGTGTCGAAACAGAATTTTGTCACTCATACACTTATGTTGATCATTTTTTAATAGAAATGCTCTTTTCTTGTCGAATTGATATCTTGAAACTATTTGAATTGTTATTCCATAGGTGTATTTGTTATGAATGTTAATGGATTATGCTATTTTATGTGCTAAAATTATATATTATCACCATATACTTGTGTATCTTGGTTGTTGAGGACAAGTTACAAGTATCCCGAATAATAGAGCCAATAAGCCCCACTTGAGACTCTCACCTTTGTGCTAGAAATAACAAGAGCATCAAAAGGTCGAATGATTTCGGTATCAAAATCCCACCAATCATTAGTGCATTCCATTACAATTGTTGGCCCTTGACCAAGTTGTGGGATATACTTGGTCATTATTGACCGTTTTTGGGATTTCGATGCCCTATCGAAGGAAGTGCGCAAGACGAAGTAGAGATCATGGGATCTCGGCCCACTTTGGGTCCTTTTTGGATTTTTTGGGATAATGTAATGGGATTGGGATGTCGGCCCATGGGTTTACCCATGCTTAGGCCCACTTTTGTAAATGTATAAGTAGAATTCTAGGCTATATAAGAAGAGGGTAAAAAGCAAAGTTAGTAGTGGCTTAGTGCTAAGAGTTGATCTATGTGATAGACTTTGCCAGCCCGCTCAGAGATGTGTATAAGAGACAGCATATATACTGCGTGTTGTGCTTTGTGCTTATTCTTAGATGTTTCATATTGCTAAGTGCTTAGATTAGATTGGATAGATCTATTCTTGATTTTTTCTTCTAAGATGTGAATGAATGTTAGATCTAATATATATGAAGATGCTTAGCGATGATCTAATGGATTTGATCTGTTTTACTATTGCTAAGTGTTGGAATCTTAGATCTAAGTGAATACTACAATGCTCTGTACCTTCTGCGAAGTATAATAAAGAATGTATATTGATGAATGACCTATGCTAAGTGCTTGATGAGTGTTGAAATCACATATCTGTGTCCCAACTAAGATTGCATACACTTGAGTCTTGCAACCACCCCTGCCTCTACCTTGGGTGAGACTTCATCTACTTCGCAGGTGTTTCTGAAAGGGCCGGTAGTTAGGGTTTTGTTGGTGTGTTGTTGTAAGTGTTGAACCTTGGGTATGTCCCTATGCCAACAAATGGTTATGTTGTTGGGACAGGAACTATGATTGTTGGGAACTATGAAAGAAAAGATTTGTGCAAAGATTCGATCTAGAAACCATGAAAGCTCTATGCGTAGATCTGTTTCCCTAGTGAGCAGATTTCATTCGACCTGTGAAGGCCATATCTGAAGAAAAGAAGCATGATATAAATTCTTTGTGCTCTAAGAAAGGTAAAAGTCAAATTTTCTAAGGGAAAAAGTCCAGATCTGCAGAAAAGAGGTAAGATCTGTAAGATTTTTGCTCTGATAGAGGTAAGAATAGTCAAAAGTTTTTAGATCTGGAAGCTTTGTGCTCTGCAAAAGTAAAATAAGTGAAAATTTTTGTTTCGAGAGTATGGATCTAAGTATCTTTGATAGATTCTGTCATATCTTGACAACTAGGGCTCTAATAGATGAAAGAAAGTTTGATATGAATAACATGTTATACCTATACATAGAAAGAATGTTTGGACTAACAAGCGGATTCATAATCCTCGAAAGAATTTTTTGCAGGATAGCTACCATATCCCTAGTGCGCAGTACAAAAGAGGTTGGGGATCATTTAAAAGAGAGAGAGGATTAACCCTCTGTTATAGTTCTAGAAGACCGAGAAATCTTGCTAAGGAATTCCTTGGTGGAAGACCTAGTTGTCTATGTTGCAAAGCTTTGGACCATGAAGTATTAGATTTCCCTAGAATGATTTCTAAACTTGAAGGCATGAATCTGAAAGAAGAAAACCCTAAGGAAGATCCAGAAATAACAGAACCCTAGATAGAATCAGACAAGATGTTACTATAGATACAAGACACCTTGAATGATCACCAACATGTTAGATTATTAGAGGCCTTTAAGAAGAAAGAATTCATCGAGGTAAGAATAAGAGACTTCGACATTGACTATGTTCTGGATGAGGAAACACAGGTGAATATTATGACAAAAAGAACTTGGGAAGCTATAAGGAGGCCTGTTATGACCCCTTCACTTCGTGGAATAGGGTTATTCAGAGGGAAACTAGTGAACCTATGTGGAAGGCTTAATCAAATATCTATGAATGCTAATGGAACTTCAACAAAAGAAGATTTTGAGATTATCAAATTTATTGAGGACAACGCCCCATTTACTATGTTACTTGGAAATCCTTGGATTGAAAGGGATCAAGCCAGAAAGAAGGAAGAAGAAAATGTTTTAGAACAATAGAGACAAGATTTAAAAGACTTCATGACCAGAAGGATTGCACAGTTGATTGAAGAATAGGAGAACAGATCGAAGCTATATCACACTAGGAACCCATATGTCAAAGTTATTAGAACACTAGAGGACTCATAGAAGACTGAAGTTTCTATCTCAAATAGAGAAGAGATGTTATACTTGAACCCTAAGAAAGAACCTCAGTAGCGTGAAGTAACTATATCCAAGGAAAATAGGAACCAGAAAGAGAAAATAACTACTGAGACAAAGCTCACTGGAAAGAAATCTAAACAGTAAAGTAAGGAGAGGGCGAAGAATGAAAAGTTGCAAGATATTCCAGATAGAACATCGCAAAAAGAAAACTTGCATAATGGGAGCTTTGCTGAGATATCATAACAACGACCTATGGTACTTTTCCATGACCAAGCGATATAGTCGTTGGACAAATATAACCATTCGACTTCTAGCCCGAATGGACAAAAAAGCATTAAAGGATCATCACTAGACCATTGGACCGCACCATAATAGATAGATAAATGTTAATGGATGCTTCATGCCCATTGCAAGTAGACCGTTGCCAAATTCTTATTTAACTCGTCATGCCATGCTCGAATAACACTTTTACCAACTGGGAATTTGAAGCCTGCAGACTAGTGATTGAATACAGTGGTCATTGTGATTTGGTTAGCCATCTGAGTGTAGTATCTGAGATCATTGTGAACCCCGACGTTTTTTTTTTTCCCGAGCGCGTATGTACAATGAATTTAACATAGCTAAAGAATATGTTAGAGAGGTAGTCACTAGCCTTAGAACTGAAAGAGTCATGTCAAAATGAGGTTTGTCTATAGGTTTACGGGCATCTTCGACGAGAGGAGTGCAAGCCTCCCCGTCGACCACTTGAGAAGGAACATCCCGATCCAGCATAGAACGTAGAACCAAACATAAAGATGATATGGCCAACACGAGGTTGGTTCCATCCATCCTACCCACTTACATACCACCTTTGAGTGGTGTGATCAAGAGAGATAGTTTGCCTTGAGACTTCGAGTACACTCTAGTCACCGCATACCTGTCAAAAGGGGTACGCACCATCTACGTAGATCAAAAAAATATTGCAGCATTGAAGTTCAGTGACTTCAACATGGGATATCGTAAAGTCTACAACATGCTTTCCCCACACAAGTACCTAACCAAAACCAAGGTCAAGAACTCGAAGATTTTCCCTTAGCAATGGACTATGAACCTCACGCAGTCCACTCTGCTAAACGTCATGAAGATCCCACATTTCAGACGTCACCAAGAAGTCAATGCTTGCGTTAAGCTACTCTTGGCAAGCTACCACAGAGGATACCTATGGTTGAACCACCACATCATAGTTGATCCAACAATGATCAATAGGATCACAGGTCTTAGCATGCAAGGCCCTGATCCCCATGACTACTATCTTGTAAATACTGCGGACCGCGCTCTTTCTCAGAAGATCAAAGAATCTTATGGCAATTTTGATCAAGGAGCGCGAGGCTACAAGGTAGCCTCTATTCAAAGTAGTGTAGTGTGCCTTGCATGTCAGTTGATCACAGGGAAGCTCATTCGCAAGAATCGACCCATGCAAGTATCCGACTTTGTAGTTGACCTCACAGGAAAGTGCGTAGAGGGACTACAGATGAACTGGGAAAAGTTCCTCGTGAATCAACTAGAGATAGACTACAAAGAAGCCCAGGATTTTAGCCGGCTCTTGATACTTATAGCTTTTGTTGCATGGGAGCTACCGGAAGATGCAACCTTCCCAAACCTCGACCCTTTTGATCCCTTAGCCACGAAGTTCAGTACCTTATGGTACTCAAATGATATGAGAAAACAATGGAAATCCAATGTCGTATTCCATGCCTACTACAATCAATTGAAGCCCGTCATCCAGTCTGAGCCTCGGATAACCTTAAATACCCTCCTCAGGGTTAGGCCCTTAAAGAAGTTTAGTGTGGACCGCCACTTCATTTACATAACAACACACGTTGATGAGAACAAAAAGTAGTTATAGTCTTATTATAAGATGACAGAAGAAGACCTAGAGGAAATCACCAAGGAATGGTCGGAAGACCTCCTTGTTTCAGTAGACCCCACAAAATTGTCTAACATCGACAGTCCAGAAGCTGTGCAGGATACACCTGGGCCCTGTAAGATGAAGAAAACAACAAAGATGAAGAAGGATGATGAAATACATTATATAGAAAACATATCTATAAGGCCCACATCCATTACACCTGAGCAATAAGTTAATGATGAAGACTTAGAAGAAATAGAACAAAAGCTAGGAGACGAAGAGGACTTCGACGAAAAGGAAGGTTTCACCTCTGAAATATTCCTCCTAGAAGAAACCTAGAGCCCCTATACCCAAGATGAAGACCACACTCACCCTAGATGACTTTAGTTTCCTCCTCACCACTATGAACAAAGATATAGAAGAAATAACAGAAAATTAGGAAGCCAAGAAAGACGCAAAGTACAACAGAATTGAGAGCAAGCTCCAAGGAGTGTAGCAAGCACTTTGGTCTAGACGCACAATCTCCACTGCAACCCTACCAGAAGGAACAATAGAAGAGGGAGATGAACCATTTCAACTGTGCAAGATTGCTTCCACAGTCAAAGCATGCCTTCAAAAAGAATAGGAAGAAACCACGCAGGCCACCCAGGGCTGAAACCAAACATAGGAGGAAATCATCGAGCAGCGTCGAGCTGCGCAACAAGAGAAGAACGCTCTCCAAGAAAAAATGGAAGAAGACAGAGTGAATATCCAAAAAGAAAATGAGCAACTTCTTGCAAAGCAGATCGGGATTGAAGAAGCATTCAACAAATCATTTTTCTCTATGACCGACTTAGAGTAGAAAGCAGAAAAACCCTTAGAATGCCAAGTGATGAAGCTTGTTGAAGTTATTCAACAACTTCAACATAGAGTCATAGAATTAGAGCTTCAGACCATACCAAGTACCTCGCAATAAGAGTGCGACAAATGAGAAATGACTACCCGGAGCACAGTAGAAAGGATTAAAGAACTCACTAAGGAATGCAAAAAATTAAGTAGCATAAGTGCATAGATACACGAGAACCTAACCGAGAATCATGAATTGCACAAATTGGAGTCGCAACTCTAGGAGATGAAGAATGAAGCCGAAAAGCTATAGGTGCAGCTGAGGGCCCTATCACCCATAGAGAAAATGAAACCGTCTCACGAGCAACACATAGCACAACAACAGATCCATATGATCTAGAGCAAGGTAATGGAAGTAACTCGACAACTTGAACCTTTATAGGATAAGGCATGTCAGCTATTTATAGATATTGAGAACCAAGGAATAGAGCTGGAACAGGTCATGAATTCAACACAACAATGCCTATAAGGGTCATTGAATGTTGTACTCATCCAAGAGTTCGTCGAGCAAGAAACAGTTTCAATGCAGTAGGTCAAAGAAGCTCGATCCAAGATCGAAGCGTTCGAAGCAGAATTGATCAGACCTGAGTGACTCAGGACGAGTCACAGGTGAGTGTTGGGGGATTGTTGGCCCTTGACCAAGTTGTGGGAGATACTTGGTCATATTTAACCATTTTTGGGACTTCGACGCCCTATCGAAGGAAGTGCACAAGACAAAGCAGAGATCACGGGATCTTTGGGTCCCTTTTGGGTCTTTTGGGATAATGTAATGGGATTGGATTGTCAGCCCGTGGGTTTACCCATGCTTAGGCCCACCTTTGTAAGTGTATAAGTAGAAGTCTAGGCTATATAAGAAGAGGCTAAAAAATGAATTTATCAGTGTCTTAGTGCTAAGAATTGATCTATGTGATAGACTTGTAGAGCTGAGTGCAAATATTGTAAGTGTTAAGTGCACAGATTGTAAGGAGGCTCTGTGCTAGATCTACTCAGGGAAGGAGGATCTGGCAAGGTGCGCATAGATCTCCTGTCCTATGTGGAGTAAGATTTTGATAAGCTCTGTGTTGTAACCTGATTGACTGAAGCTAATATAGAAGAAGACTTGGTGGACATAGCCTCGGGGTGGGGGTGAACTACATAAATACTGTGTGTTGTGCTTTGTGCTTATTCTTAGATGTTTCATATTGCTATGTGCTTAGATTAGATTGGATATATCTATTCTTTCTTTGTGCTTCTGAGATGTGAATGAATGTTAGATCTGATATATATGAAGATGCTTAGTGCTGATCTACTAGATTTGATCTGTTTTACTCTTGCTAAGTGATGGAATCTTAGATCTAAGTGAATATTGTGATGCTCTGTACCTTCTGCAAAGTATAATAAGGAATGTATATTGATGAATGACCTATTCTAAGTGATTTCTAAGTGTTGAAATCACAGAGCTATGTCCTAGCTAATATTGCAGACACCTGAGTCTTGCAACCACCCCTGCCTCTACCTCAGGTGAGACTTCATCTGCTTCACAGGTGTTTCTGAAAGGGCCGGTAGTTAGGGTTTTGTTGGTGCACTTTTGTAAGCATTGAACCCTGGGTATGCCCCTCTGCCAACAACAATTCCAACATCTTCATCAATATCATTGCTATTGTATGTCTCTTTGAGTTGTGTTCTCAACGATGGCCTTCAATGAACGTGCAGACGAGGTAGGATATTGATATTGTCTTGCTATCACTTTCATTTATATAGAATACTTTGCATTAGAGTTGATTTATGTAATCATTCTATCTGTTATGGTTTACCCCATGCCATAAAGTGATTTTCCTAGTAACAAAATTGGCATCCATACTGGGGATTGAATCTTCAATTTTGGGGTTTGGAGTGTTTTTCTCCTTCGATTTCACTCTTTTAGCCTGAGTTTCCTTGTCGCCTGATTGCTTGACAACCAATTTTTACTTTGTATCTAAATTTTTTGGCCTTATCCTTACCCTGGCAGTGGTTTAATATATATACGCATGTTTTTCCTTGACAGACACGTACATACACAAGTTATATTTCTATAGGGCATCTACATACACAGTGTTTCCTTAAATAGTCGTGTACACACACGTTTTTAGCTTACTTGCTGATTTTGGTGTTTGCTGGGTGAGTTTTGATGGTTCGTAAGTCTTCTTGGGTCTCTATCCTAACAGTTGAGTGCTTGCAAAGTGATAGGAAACCTTTTTATAGTTGAATTTTCGAGTGGTTTTTCTTTCTCATCATCTTTTTCATTGGTTTTCCTTGCATCTTGGTCTGAGTGTTTTCTTCTTGCTATCCTTCTTGGCTTGTCTCTTCTTTCTTGTAGTAGGGTCTATATATCAAGTTGTTATTCAATCCTTGCATTTCATTCCTTTATATTGAAAATACAAAAATACTCATTTTTCATTTTGGCATTTGTTCTTTTGGTTGTTTAGTATTTATATTGATACACATATGGAAAGATTGCATCTTATTGAAATTGCAGAGTTGAATTGAAAGTTGCATTTTAAAATCTTATCATCTTTTGAGAATTGAAGATCATGACTTAGCTTTATGTTCATATTCATTTCTTTAATATGTCGAGTCATACCATCATCAGTTTCATGACCACATCTTTTGAGTAAACAAAGCCATGAAAAGTAACTTTGATTAATTAAAATTGATTAGAAACAATTTTATTTTTCACAAGTACACAAACAAGTATAAGATATAGGGCCTTGGAATAGGATTTTGTGAGTAAACTTATCCAAGGCTATTAAACTCAACATACGTGTCTGAATAGGGAGTGGTGAAATCCATTGTGTAATAAGTGACATCAGGATGCTCCTCTCACAACGGAGTTAAGAACAAGGTCATGAAAAGTTGGTTGCATAGATATCCCTCTAATACCTTCTTAGCGTCAGATATATTTCTATGGATCTATTCATATTTGGGGGTCTTTATAGTACCTTTACCTCCGTGAGAGGCGATTATTTGAATATTTAGGGCTTTGTTACCCTACCCATATGGTGGACCTGACTTACGACTAGTCTCCTATGCATTTGTTATATCATGGTGGATTTAGTTTCTTGATAGAGGTTACTTGCATGGGTTATTCTCTAGGTACCCTGAGTCAAATAAGGGTCAGACAACACACAACCTTTATGCAAGATTACCTCTCTGAGGGGATCTGACTGACTACATTGTTAAGACCACGAGGGCCCTTATAACTGATTATGATACCTCCGATCTTTTGAAGGGATTCTTAGGCACATCTTGGGTGAGGCATACCTACTCTAGTGAGGGAGGCCCCTTTTTATCCATTATATCATGTTTACTTTACTTTTCATTTGGTGGGAGTCTTTACTTTGGTGTTCTCTTTGATTATTAGTTGGCCTTAGAATTTTGTATTGCATTGTGAGTTTTCATTGTTATGGTTAGTGGAGCCCCCATGACTCCTTCAGTTAGCTCTACCCAACCCATGGTCTTTTCTCATTCCATGGGGATGAATCCTTTTGTATTTCTAAGTGGT
>CBVK0100623717.1:0-21673 GCA_900067695.1 Picea abies | reverse complement strand
GTTCCTTTCCCCAAAGGAACTTAGGATAACAGGGGTTATTTCCCAAACCTTAGTCTTTTAGGAAAATATAATATAATATTCCATTGGGGTTAAGCCCTCAAGCTTAGCCCTTTTTTCCTAGCCTCTTAGCCCCTTCCCTTTCCCTTCCCAGTGGAGCTTAGTCCTCCATAACTCTTTCTTCATGGTCATTCTACACGCAACGATGTAATTATATTAATGACGTGAGTATTTACATATACAAAATCAATCTCCCTAGCCTTCAGCATCTAGGCTCTTTGACCTAGCACACACATAAGCGTCTCAGCTTATAAACACTTGGCTCACCAACCTATAAACATAATTAAAATTCAGCAGGGGTTCGGCGTTGGAGTATTACAGTCGCCCTCCCGGAGAATCGAACCACCAGATGACCATCATCATGCCACATCAACCTAACATTTGGTCTAGTTATGAGGTGTCATGTCAGGTGGCATGCCATGTCAGGCCTACGTGTTTTTGGTTCCAACTGGATACCCTGCTCTGACATTTGTGAATGAGCAATTTATAGATTTATCAGGGTCTCGATGCTTTGTTGGGTAAAGTTTCGATTGTTTTAAGGTTTCGGGGCCCAAATAACCAGTTCACCGGCAACTGGAAAGCTTTTCGTTGTGTCAGTTGTTAGGGAATCCATCAGATCCTAGTCCTGGTGGGTAGGGATTAGCCCTCGGGTTTCACCTATTGACATGTAAGGTATGCTCGTCGACTATTGGCCTAAAACATGCCACGTCGAAAGATCACGTGTTCCAACATGTCAACGCCCAAGGAGTGCCACGTTGGATGGTATAGGTGGTGATGGTCCACGTGGGTGCCACATGGACATGAGGTGGTTTTGACAAAAAAGGGCCTGAAAACTTTAGAAGGCCATAACTTTTGATCCCGAGCTCGGATTTGAGTATAGTTATAGTGGTTGGAAATCTCTCAACGAGCAAAAATCACTTATGAGCTCATATTTGAATCTGGAAGTGTGGTTAAGGTAATTTAGAGAAAAGAAAAGAAAAATTTTGTGCACCCCACCAATCTAATGTGAGTTAGCAGGTTGGGTGTGTTACACTACTATTCCAAGCCATGGGATGTGAGACAATTGTGATTAAAAGTAGAGTGGTTTATTGGATGAGAGAGGCTTTGAGATTGATCCATCTTGTTAAAAGAGCCTAGATCTACCCACTTAATTGGATATCGTTGATATGTTTCTTCTTGAAAATCCAACTTCAAGGGTTCTTTTGGGAAACAGATACTTTGCCTATGTTTAAATTATAGTTTTTCTACGTTGATGATGCCCACAACTAGGGTATCTTTAATGTTTTTGTCCTTAAGCATATATACACTAAACAAAGAAAACAAACTTAAACCAAAATACTAATAAGCATGTGAGCAACTATATTTAGAGGTTGAAGATGATTAAAATAAAGCCCATCAACTACCTAAGAGAAGGATACTAACACTCCTCCAAAAGTGCACAATGAAGAATCATATCCTCCATCAAAGGATAAAGACAAGAATATCATGCTTTCCTCCTCAACTATCAAGGTTGTGCATGAAAACTCACCATGGATAACAAAAAAACTTCACAATTCAACACCTCTAATTTCCATAAAGAATTGGTACTTCATACAAATCTCAACCATGCAATATTCTAAGGGGTGGCATGAGGTTAAAAAGAAAAAGACAAGATCAAGGATTATTTTCAAAAGGACAAAAAAGAAATATACATTAACATATAACTTTAAATTTGTAATCTAAATTTACACATGAAAAATTTAATTCCATTCAATTTCTTGAAAAAAAAATGGATGCATTATTAAAATATACCTATAATCCTCCACATATTATAAAATCTTCACATTATTAAAAATATAAGAGTTTCAAGGTAGTTGTGTATAACATTCTCACTACAGGAAAAGCATTATACGATGCGAAGGGCCTCAAGAATGGAGTTCCCTTCTCAACTGAGTTCATTTTTTTAGCTAGAATTCAGTCACATAAATTTGCACGAAATTATAATTTTTTGTTGTTTAAATTGTATTTTTGAATCTAAAAATGGATTCAGTCAGTTGAAAAACACTTAAATCAGTGGTATTATACAGAATTATCTATTTAAATTTACAGATACAGCAAATTCTCACCAAATTTCATGTAAAATTTTAAAAATATATATATCCCAAAAATAATGAAAACAGTTAAGCTACATCATAACAAACATCCACAGGCAAATCATTAATGACAGTGTACATCATTCATGAAGATGACTCTCTTGGATCTCCAGCCACATATATATATGGGCAATATAACATGCATATTATATATAACATATGTATGTTATATATTACATAATATGTTACATAACATGCATGTTATATAAGATGGTTCTCTTGGATCTCCTACCACACATATATATATATGGACAGACACTACCAGCACCATACCATAAGTCATTCATTTGGCAGTTACATATAACATGCATGTTATATAAGATGGTTCTCTTGGATCTCCTACCACATATATATATATATATATATATGGACAGACACTACCAGCACCATACCATAAGTCATTCATTTGGCAGTTACATATAACATATGTATGTTATAACATATATGTTATAACATATATGTTACATATAACATGCATGTTATATAAGTTGGTTTTCTTGCATCTCCTAACTCATATATATATATATGGGCAGACATTACCAGCACCATGCCACAAATCATTCATTTGGCCTCACTATGTATTCATTCATTGATCCTTCTAATCAACTCTAATTCTTCTTTGCTACTGACCTTTCACACTTGTCAGTTAGGTGGACGTTGTGACTCGTGACTTGTCATACGTGTTAGTTTTGATTTTTTCACACTTATAAATTAGCTTATAGTGATAACGCTGGAAGAATAGATATATTCAAAGAGAATGTGATGTTTATCACTGGAAGGGTAGATATATTCAAAGAGAATGTGATGTTTTGGTTCTTGATAAATTCCAAATTATTTATTTATTATGATAAGACTAAAAAATAAACACTTTCCAGATGGTACATCTTGACTCTTACTAAATCAAGAATTATTGATATCTCTATTGAATATACTCATGTACTACTGGATTATAGTGACATGGCTCTTGCTAAATTACAAAACATATATATCTCTGACTTGTGGATTATAGTGACACTGCTCTTACTAAATTACAAGTCATATATATCTCTGATGGGCTATTAAATATATTTTGTATATTGGAATTATAGTAACCATTATATCACTAGTGCCACTGAATTTGACCCCAAACTAATCTAGTCCAAATCACTTTAATAAATTAGACATTTTCAAGTTAAGGATTTTCCATAAGTAAAAAAAAGGGATTAAGTTTTTTAATGATAAGATTTTCAAGTCATGGATTTCTTATAGTTATTCAAAAAAAAAAATTTAAATGATAAACAAAAAAATGCAAGTTCAGGAAACTCTTTTAAAAGGGTTGCCTAATTGTTTTAAGTTTTGGTTTTTTTCAAACAATATAAATTTACACAAAATCATAATTTTCTGTTGTTTAAATTGCATTCTATTTTATGTATAATTCAAGTGCTCTAAGAGTTGTTTAAATTGCATTTCTGACTGCAATAATACATTCAACTTGTTAAAAACCCCTAGAGCAGTGGGATTATACATAATTAACCACTTAAATCTACAGATTAAATTGTATTTCTGAATGCAGTAATAGATTCAACTTGTTGAAAAACCCTTGGAACACTCTTATTTTATAGAATTAACCACTCGTGTCATATGCGAAGAAAGTGACTTCTTTATTTCTAAACTTCTTATCAATATTATTCGGACCCTACCAAACCTTAGAGGAGTAGTATATTATTGGGCACCCCATCTCACCCTTTGGATCTTCTTCTTTAAAACCACTCAAATATACAGATCTAACAATTTTTTGCCAAATTTCATATTAAATAAAGCAAAATTAAACAAAATATCAAAAAAAAATAAATCAAAACAACTATTTTAAATGACAAAATTTTGAACTCATATAAAATACTACAACAAGATAAGATCAAGTTACAGATTTCCCATAATAACATAATAGTAACAAGATAAAGTTACAGATTTTCCATTGTTTAAAAAAAAATACTCCCATAAAATAAAACAAAATCAAGTTACAGATTTCCCATAATACAACAAGATCAAGTTACAGATTTTCCATAGTTTTAAAAAAAAAAACTTTCCACATGAGACAAGATTTGGACAGCACAGAAAATACAACAACCATTCCAAAGCCGATCTAACGAATAGCAGATTTCCAAAACCAACCAAAATTTTCTTGTAGAAATACCATGAACATAAATCTCCAATACACATAATTTCGCCTACCATAATTAACAAGTTTTCTTGTAGAACATAATCTGTCTACCATAATTAACAAGTTTTCTTGTAGAACTTCCTTCGAACATAAATTTCCATTGATTTTTCTACCAAAATTACAGTAAAAGTTTGCAGTTTCAAAATGAAAATGAGGAAAACCCTCCAACCAGATATACATTCTTTCATAAACTTTTCTTGGGGCACAACCATAACCATTACATTTTCCTCCATTCTGCATGTAAAACTAGCCTTCATTTGGATTGATTGACATAGCATACACACATCATGATTATCTGAATTATGAGGTAGTTTTCTTATGAAGCCGAAACAGCTTCCTTAAAAATCCCTTCTTCTTGGGCGGTGCATTTGCTGATCTCTGAGGTACAGGAACGGAATTGCAGGCCTCGCATATTTGGTGGCTTTGTGGCAGAGAACGACACGTAATATCATTTCCAAGATCCGGGGCTTTGTTTAATCTGCGGTACTGATCTTCGTCTGTGATGGATGCAGGGCAGTAGAGGCGACTATATCTCATGGACTGACTTCGAACCCCTGGCGGAGGCGAGAGGACTATATCACTCACCTTCGCTTCTTCTTCTTCTTCTTCTGCGGTGCTCCAATATTCTGCCGGTGCAGAAAGAGTATTGTGAATATTGTAGAGGTGTCTCATGGCCCCTATGCCCTTCACGTCGCCCGCCCAAGTCGACTGTCGCTCCCTCATCGCCATCGCTCTCTGCACAGCGGCGCCCAGCCTCCCGCTGGTGCTTCCCATATGCCGGTACTTCGCCTCCTCTGCTTGATCTGTAGGGTCACATGAGGCTCTGTTTCTTAATCCTTCCGCTTGAATCTTCTCCACATGATCGGTGTGCACTCTGTTGTCGTGAAGGTGCGCGTATCTTCCCATTAATCGAAGCGATGGCTGTCTGAACAATTGGAGTATGAATATACAGCATACTGTGCTGTAGAGGTAAATATAAGGACCGTTGGTAGGTGGATTTGTCTTTTCAATGGTAGATCCGTCTTTTCCGCGGTTAGTGGGTATATCCGTCATCATGATATTAAGAATGATGACTTCTGCACCAGCGACTTTGACAGACCTGTGGGAACTCACTCTACTGATCTCTGCTGTCTTCAACTTTGTATTGTGCCGCAACTTATGGTTTTCCAATGTGGCGCAGAGCAACTTCATGTTTTTCCAACTCTCATCGCTCATGAATTGACACGAATGGGTCGCACTGGCTAAGAGAAAACCCTAACGGGACGCACTGTCTAAGAGAAAACCCTGACTTTGATTTAAAAGATTCTAGAATTTCAAATTTTTGACTTTTGCAAAATGGAAATTTGATGATGGCTGTTTGTTTTTAATATAATTTCAAATATCTGACTTTGACTTTGATTTAAAAGAGGGGTGGAATTTCAATTTTTTTGACTGTAAAATGAAAATGTGATGATAGCTGTTTGTTTTTAATATAATTTCAAATATTTTTGGTTATTATTTGATGACTGTTGTTTGTTTTTAATATAATTTCTAATATTTTTTGTCTATTAAATGGAAATTTGATCACAGTTGTTTGTTTATTCAAGTTTATCATTTTAAGTTTTGAACAAATTTAAAAGTGGCTAATCCTTATTTGTTGTTCTATCATTTTAAGTTTTGAACAAATTTAAAAGTAGCTAATCCTTATTTGTGGTTATAAGGAAATTATACTCTTTCCATTTTTCTTCTTTTCTAAATTTCAACCACCACACTTTTCTACCATTAAAAATACATATAAAAACATTATTGATAACACTAAACATACTAACCTGCTTGACCCTAACTTATATTATCAAAGCAAAGTACTGTAAAATGGTAGGTAAGGGTAACTTATATTAGAAAAACAGAGTACTGTAAAATGGTAGGTAAGGGTAACTTGTATTAAAAAAGAAGATTACTACTGTAAAATAGTAGTGAAATTTTACATGTTATATATTAAAAAAATATTTTTTAATCAAATTATCTCTAAATAATATATATGATTAAAATCAAGATTCTTGCTCCCCGGATGGGGTGTCACACGAGGCATTATGGCAGGATTCGGGTGCGGGAGTCGACTGTCGCTCCCTCATCGCCATCGCTCTCTGCACAGCGGCGCCCAGCCTCCCACTGCCGCCTAATACATGGCGGTAGTTCGCCTCCTCCACATCGACCTTGGCCTTCCCCGCAGGGTCACATGGCGCTCTTAATCCTTCCGGAGGCTTCTTCTCCACATGATCGGTGTGCACCCGGTTGTCGTTAAGGCGTGCGTATTTTCCCATTGGTAGGATCAGTACAGCAATGTAACACAATACAGATATATGAATGACTAGTCTGTGGGGCTGCAGGCGAGCTTAATATAGGGACGGTTGGTAGGTAGATACGTCTTCTCCACGGTAACTGTGAAAGATGGATATTATTTTCTTTCTACCAACTCTGATATTAAATCTAATTACATGCTGTACTGGTGGAGGACATTCACAGACTTGTGTGAACACCTACTGACTACTGATGGCTCTGCTGTCTTAAACTTTGTGTTGGTCTTTGTATAGTTTTCTTGAATGTGGTCCTTTGCAATTTCCTATGTACTTTTTTATATATTTGAGACTCACATCCTCCACGCAAGTTCATGAATTACACAAACATGATGCAGTGAAGATAAATCACTCATACAAAAGATTCCATTGATTCGAGTGTTTTTATTTATTTTAATCATACGAACACTGTGATGTGACAATTCAAATCTGAGTTTAATCATAAGAAAAAGTTGATAAGTTGATGTTAACATTCAATATCCAGTTTGCTAAACAGTATTGAATTTTGCGACAGTTGAATTAATATCTAACGTGTTAAGCAATATTAAACATTGTGATAGGTAGATTATAGACCATCCTATCTGAAAACATTTGAATGCTACAGTAAGTGAATTATAAGTCGTTTCAGATTAGACAAAACATTTGAATGCTGTAGCAAGTGGATTAATATTCAACATGATACACAGTATCAAACACTGTGTCACATGAATTATAGATCATCGGATCTAAAAACATTTGAATGCTACAGCAAGTGAATTATAAGTCGTTTCAGATTAGACAAAACATTTGAATGCTGTAGCAAGTGGATTAATATTCAACATGATACACAGTATCAAACACTGTGATACAAGAATTATAGATCATCGGATCTAAAAACATTTGAATGCTACAGCAAATGAATTATAAGTCGTTTCAGATTAGACAAGATTAGACAAAACATTTGAATGATGTAGCAAGTGGATTAATATTCAACATGATACACAGTATCAAACACTGTGACACAAGAATTATAGATCATCAGATCTAAAAACATTTGAATGCTACAGCAAATGAATTATAAGTCGTTTCAGATTAGACAAAACATTTGAATGATGTAGCAAGTGGATTAATATTCAACATGATACACAGTATCAAACACTGTGACACATGAATTATAGATCATCAGATCTAAAAACATTTGAATGCTACAGCAAGTGAATTATAAGTCGTTTCAGATTAGACAAAACATTTGAATGCTGTAGCAAGTGGATTAATATTCAACATGATACACAGTATCAAACACTGTGACACATGAATTATAAATCATGGAATCTAAAAACATTTGAATGCTACAGCAAATGAATTATAAATCGTTTCAGATTAGACAACTTATAATCCACCTGTAGCGTTGTGTAGCAAGCTAGATATTGCTGGCCGTTGATGTGCCAATTCGAACCTGCGTTTACATAAAGTTGAGGGTGATTTTGTGAAAGGACTTTCAATATAAATGAAGACGAACCACGTATGTCATGTCGCATAAAAACCAACCAGAGATATCTCGACATTATCCTTGACAGATAACGACAATCGGGATTTTTCTGACACTAGGCAATGTGGTATATGACGTGTTTACATAAGTCACATCGAAGCCAGCTGGGGTTTGTCAGAATTCCAGACACCTCCGTCAAAATCAATGAACGTAATTAATAGCCTCTGGTTTTTTTAATAGATAGTTGACGATTTATCCCCTCCGTAACAAGCAAACAGGACAAACGCAGCAGAGATTTGGACGGATCTTTAACGTTCTATCTCTTTCAGGTTTCTATTCATGAAAGACGGACATAGACACACAACAGGGGATAAATGATGTTTAGGCAGAAAAGAATCTTCTATTTTATCAGTATTTTATAATCAAGATCTCTCTAAAAATGGAATTACTTTTAAAAAATAGTCATTTTATATGATGAATGCAAGTTTCAAATCACATCAGTTTGGAAATGGAGAAGTATTTGGAAGTCGGAGTGGTCTAACTTGGGAGCAATTTTCTTTCTCGAGTTACTTTGTCAGCATGTTTTTCGGCAATGCAGTTTTGAATTTTCTGTGGATTTAGAAGTCTGATCAATTTTCTGAACATTTGGGTTGATTTAAAATGGGGCAAAACCCCTCGAATAAAATTTTGAAATGCATAGAACTTTCATTTATACCAAACTCGAGCTACCCATAAAAACCTGGCCAAATTCAAACCCATTTTTTTGCTGAAAAATGAAAAAATTGCTCCCTAATTAACTTACTCCTTTAGAAGTCTGAAAATTGATCATAAACATCTATCCCTCTGGAAAACCAAACAAAAGGCATAACTGTGTTTTGTATTATATCATCTAAACCAAACAAAAGGCAATGGGTATCCAGTGTTTAAAAATCAAGAGATTATATCAAATGCTCCGCATTGTTAGTGCTCACCTTATTTCTCTACCAAATGTAAAGTTTCCATCTTCGTTATTATTAGCATCATCTCATGGGTTTACAGTGTGACCTTTATTTTACACCATTCTTGTTATTTTTAGTTTCTTTCCTTCTACAATAATTCACTCTCTCATATATTTACATCATTGCACATGTAAAGATAGGGCATGGCTTGATGTCCAATGTATTTTTGGTGTTTTGGTTGTCAAAATGATAAAACATTAACATGTTTAAATAATTAATGTTGTGTTGAAGTTTGATAACTTGTATGTTGAGGGAATATTTTATTCATGTAGCATTTCTCTCTTATAAAATCCAACGATCTAACAATTTAAATTTTTGGTCAATCCAAAACTTTCATTGATTTTCTAAGCATTTGAGTCGATTTAAAATTGTTCAAAACCCGAGGGAACGAGGTTCTAAAATACATGAAATTACGATCATGTGAAACTCAGGCTACCCCTGAAAAATCTAGTTGGATTCAGCTCCATTTTTTCACTTAAAAGTGGATCTATTTGCTACAAGTTTAGCCTAGTTCATATGGTGAACAAAGGATTGAATTGTTTTATTTTATTTTATTTTTGAAAGCAATTGTAGACGACAACCATACACATAATGAAGTCGTCTATAGAAAAAAATGCTGTTACTTGATATGAAGCTAAAATGAAAAAATTTGTTATTAATAAGAGCATAGCCATGTCAATTGGTTGAATGAATTGAAAACATGAAACTAAAATCTAGAGATCAATGCACTGCCATAGACCAATGTGTTGACTAATGCATTTAATGGGCACATCCTTCTTCTAGCAATCTAAATTCACTAAAGTGGATTTTCTTGAGGGAAATCGATATAAAAAAACATATGGCAAGTATTGTTGGGAAGGGAGTGACATCCAAGCGGAGTGAGCCAAAATATTATTATGATGTCAAAACATTGTATCATTGTAGACATTTAGAGCACTCTTATAGTTAGTATTTCACTTAGGAAATCAAATCATACACAATGCCAATGTCAATGAAGGAACACCATTTATGTAGAATAAATGACAACTGAATCGCATCGATGAAAAACACTTCTTGTTGTTTAATGCTATACAAGTGGATAACCATTATGCTAGATGAACTAAATGCGAGAAATTAAAGTGATTGAACTATCTGAAGAAAAAAAAAAAAAAATAGAATGTGATACATGGCAAGTTTGTATATGCAATGGAAGGAGTAAAGTAAAGACAAATAATCAAAGACGTGTTATGTGTGTGTACGCAATAGATAGATTATTGTGGAATTTTTGTATTTCTTGAAGAAAAGCCTCCAAATTCGTATATGAAGCTCCTTCTTCGTTCACAATGAGCTCCTCAGCTCTCCTTCCCACGGTCTTTCCTTATTCCTCATCCAAAACCATGGTGACAATGAGCTTCTCACCTCCTCTTCATCGATTACTCTACTCACATCCAAACACACACACACTGTGTGTGTGTGTGTGTTCCACTAGGAACTTGGAGTCGAAGGGAGGTTTTGCAAACATGGGCCAGACTACCACGAGACTTCTTAATCAAAGTTTAGGTGTTCATGCTATCGATTCCACGAGAACCATCAATGGGAGGCATTGGAAGAGACATTGGCCAGATGTCAACACTAGCCATATGTCCACATTAGAATCCTCAACATAAGGCTAGAGACATTTTAAGTTCCTTGTAGTCATTATATACAAAAATAACAGTCTTTGTACAATACAAGAAGCTTGGCCCATTGAATGAATGAAATGAGATGGCCATGTGCCAAGGATGGGACAACGAATACATGGGGTTTCTCTCTCCCTTTATTAACTCCAATGTAAGAGGATCAATGTTTAAGAAAAAATTTAAACCCACTGTGAAGCTCATTGATCTTCTTGAATTATGTTTTGGTCTTGGTGCTCAAATCAAGTTGCATTAATATTATTTTTCTAGAAGTGTCTGGAGCAAACATTGTTGACCATAATGGACATGGACACAGACCCACCTCCATTACTAGCCTACAAGCTCCTCACACTCTCCACAAACATGTATGAGGCTTCTCCTTGAGCATATAATAAAACCCTTCAATGAATTCATATTCCATTGTTTAATATTGATCTCCTTCTATCATTCTAAGGTACTTTGTTTATGACCACCCCCACTCTAATTGCTTATAGTTTACAATAAGCTAATCTATAAAACCTAGCTTTAGAAATCACATTTTACCACCACTGAAAATGGAGAGCCACCCTATATCTACATGGTTTATTTGCAGATAAATTTAAACAAACATAGATGGTATCCATTTATGTGATGCATGGGCATTTCTAATCCAAAAATTGTTGGCTATATTGAATCAAACCTGCTAGCTAGATTAAGAAAACTCATTGTTCTATAAGTGGGTATCGATAAAAGTAGTGAATCCCATCACCCAAGTGAGAGTTTTCCATAAAAAATTCCCAAGCGGTGTGGTGGGTTGGTGAGGATATCGAAAGGTTGATAGACAGAAGAAGAGATAGATAGGTGATGGTCAAAACAAATCACAGACCATAAATTGCAATAGGTTAAAGAGAAGGGACATTGTTGCAAGTAGGTCTCGACAAACAACGAAGCGACGAAGGATGAAAGGGAATTGCCCCCTTAAAAAGATGCCTTCTACATACAAGAAATCCTTGCCACTATGTTTCAGTATGGCTCTGGCAAAGTGATGCAATAATCTTCACTTGGCACGACATCCATGCTTTGGAGTTTGAATTATTAATGGCATATGCGGGTCACATTATTATTCTACCATAAAATTCATAACTTGTTGACTTTGGGTGTTTATCAACTGTTTTATATTTGCTTTTTGAGTCCGCCAATGAACATGAGGTCATGCAGGGTTTTCTCCAAGAGTTGTCATCAGGCCTGGAATTTCAAATTTACCTTGCCTGTCAAGTGCACTTTTGATGAAAGACGTTTCTTTTTCATGCATATCATTTTACTTTTTATGCAGATTTATAAGTGTCAAATTGGTCCAACAAAGTTTAACCACCAGCGGGTGTGAAGAAATGGCTTTGTAAGATGATACTTTCATGTCCTCGTGTTTCTTGTTATGGACAAATGAGAAAGGAATCCTTTGAATAGACAATGTGCTCGTTAATGCTAGACGGGAGTTTGAAGTGGTACATCTCCAAACAGATCCAGAAGTTCTTGAACGGATTCTGGTCAAAGGGCAAGATGTTGTTGAGATAGCCATTGGCAATCCCATGGATGAAAAGACTTACTTGCAAGTTGGAGCGGAATCTTACGCTTTCCTTTCTGGACTTTAACCAAATCAGTAAACATTTTCTCACTACCTTCATTTGGGAAGTGTTTGGCCAAAGTATTAAGAAAGTCGGGTATTTGTTTGACAAATTGTATACACAATCACTGTTAAAAGTCTTGTGATGCATGGCATGTGTCCCAACTTCGAGGTGTGGCTAATGCTATGCATTAAATGAAAGGAAGATAGGTCTATGCAGTGGGTTCTAATTGATGAAGAGTATCGACAAGGTTTGGCCGGAACAATAGGGCCATGGAGAGTTAAGCGGATACAAGGAGCATGGAGACCAGGCAACACTTAAGCATGTATACAAAAAGCGTTAAGCATGAAGACCATAGAGCACTCATGATATGAGTACGGCTACCGCTCGATACCCGGGAGGAAACATCTAGGGAGGAATCACATAGATAAGAGAAACAAATGAAGTATGTGTTCTGCATGAGGGAGTTGTTAGTGATAATTGTTGCTTACAGATTGAGCTTCACAATTGAGGGAGGAAACCCATGTTGAGCAGAGAATGATGTTCACTTACAACTTATTTGTATTTGAAAAGATATATTAGACCTACCGATACATTCCATTTTCCATGCCTAAGAGAGACAAACTCCCCGGACAATCCCATAAATGCCATAGAGAAATAAGATAAGAAGGAAGATTAGGAGATTTGGTCATGGAAACAAACCTGGTCTATTGTAGTGATGGAGCCAACTACACTGCCAACAATTTATCACGAGAGATGTTGTGCCCAAAAATGTTCATATCGGCACAAAGGCACCCCTCAAATCCACATAAACCTCACTGATGGCCACTGGATTCAAGTAGTACAGAGAAAATATTGATATATCTCCCAACAGTAGAGAGCAAGCACCAGTCTGAATCGCATGTCCCTCAGTAGCAGAGAGTAAACACCTGTCTGAATCGATGCGATCTCCCTCAGCCACCACCGGATGCGAGCAGGTTGCAGATAGAGTAAGCATTGGTCTGAATCGATGTTATCTCCCTCAACCACCACTGGATACGCGCAGATTGCAGATAGAGTAAGAATTGGTCTAAATCGATGCTATCTCCCTCAACCACCACCTATTTTCTGGTGAGGTAGTGCGGCAACAGAGATTCATTTATGACATTTACTCTTATACAACTACTTCCTTCAAGCTGTGTATAACCCAAACTCAAGCCTCCAAGTTTCGAGCCTATTCCTTAACCTATATTATATGCATGCAATCCTAATACCTATAAGCTATATTGCACATGTGACATACCAATAAGAGTTTTATATTGCACATGTGACATACCAATAAGAGTTTTTGACAGGTACTCTAGGTGCTTACAGGGCAATTTGACAACTGGATAATTTTAGTGCAAGTCAATAGTGATGTGTAATTTTTATAACCCCCTTTCAAATACAGGTTGTGGGACCAAATACGGGCTATAGCTCGTCAAATTCCAGGCCCAGTTGTCATGAGTAGAGTGACTGCACTCTCTATTCAAAAAAATCTTCGATCAACTGAACCATAGCAACCATGCATGAGCGAACTACACTCTCAAATATGAATCTAGCAAATAGCTAAGCATAACAGGGAGAAGAGGTCCTTACTCGTTACACGTGTTCAACTCAAAACCGCTTGTATTTGAGACAACAAAAACGTTTAGCTTAAAACAGCTTATATTTGAGACAACAAAAAGAGAATCCCTCCATTTTTGTCGGACTCATATCGTGGTTTTTGTCTATTGGCTCGAGAATCGAATGTTTTCTTCTCGAGCATGCACTCCATTTTCATCCCGCGTACGTAGCAGGATACATAGGAGGATGCTCGAGCGAACGCTTAGAGGGATTATCAAGAGGATACATGTAACACCCTATTTCCCCCAGTCTATAAAAATAACTATATTGGCCAAGAATTATGGCAAACTCAAAGATTGTGAATGTTTGAATTAACGGACCTTAGTATAAAAGGTCCGAGGAATGTAAATGATGTATGAATATGTGTTGCATGACTACTAAGAGGGGGATGTGCTGAAAAGAGACCACAATGGTTGATGAGAGATGGTGGAAGGGGCCGGGAGTGGCTGCGTTAACTTCCACTGAACCAAACCATACTGGTTTGTACGTGCTCGGGAAAATCAAAGCTCACTCTCAGACCCTGAAATGAATTACCCACCCGGACGGTAGGTGGGGAGGCTCCTCAAGAGTAAATGAGGGGATGGGACGAACTGCCTATCCGTAGAAGCTCTCAGACCTAAACATCGGACAGGGAATTTCGTGCCACACACAACCTCGTAGGAGGAAAGAAGTGTGGAAGGGGGGGAGAGGGGAGCATACAGCTACACACATGCGACAAGAATCGCGAGGAGGAGAACCAGAGGAACTCCAGGAAATACAGAGAGTGATCATTAGAGGAGAAGGGGAGTAACCTTCGTCCTGGACTTCCAACGAGTGGGAAGTAAGAGACTGAGTCTCAAAGCATCGTGGTCTAGCTCAGGGGTGGCTAGTGGTAAATCCTTTTGGAGTCACTGAGCCTACGGTTGGGTGGAAACGAGCACCCCTCTCAGCATTCACATCACATCTGAAATTTCTGATAAGTGTTATGTCTTGCATTTGGAATTGAATGTCATGATCGTATGCTCATTTCTATACACTTGTAAATAGTTTATGGATAGAAGTGTTTTCCTTGTGTTTGATTTGATATAATGGATACATGCTCATACTGACGTAACTACAATTTGGTTAATGGGTAGAGTGTATGAGTTTAGGATACGAGTCTGTTCCCCTGAGGATGGATATGTCTACCTTGATTTGTGCTATGTCCTGGTTCATCCTCTCGAAGACTCGTTTTTGGGAAGTTCCCTCACTATCCCAGAGCTGGAGTGAGTCTCTTGAAAGGACTACCGTTTAAGTAAATATCTAAGCTCACCTCACGCCTGTCACATAGTTCATAGCTCGATAAGTTAAGAAGGCCTTACAGTCATGTCCCCGAGCCTGGTGATAATTACCTAAGAATCCGTTGAAGGATTCTATGGCCTAAGTTTGGATACCTTGCACCAGAAAGAATGGTTCCATTAGAGTTGGCATTTTGGTGTTTCGGCACCCGAGGTACCTAAGGGTAAGTTCCCTTGTACTCGCCAGTCCCGACATCCTGATTAGCGAAACCCCGAAATGAACTTAGCATTATATATATATATATATATATATATATATATCGACGTTTCAGAGTTTCGGCACCCGGGATACCTAATTGTAAGTTCCCTTGTACTCGCCAGTCCCGAAATCCCGAATAGCGAAACCCCGAAATGAACTAGCATGGATGAGTTGTGATGTTTCGGCGTTTTGGTACTCGAGACACCTAAGGGTAAGTTCCCTTGTACTCGCCAATCCTGAAATCCCGATTAGCGAAACCCCGAAATGGTCCAGCGGGGATTAGAGTCTTGATGTTTCGGTGTTTTGGCACCCGGGATACTTAAGGGTAAGTTCTCTTGGAACCGCTAGTCGCGAAATCCCGAAGTATGAAACCCCGAAAAGGTCTAGCGTGGATAAGCCTTGGTGTTTCGGTGTTTCGGTAACCAGGAAACCCAAGGGCCAGTTCCTTGTATTCGCCAGTTGCGAAATCCCGACTTGCGAAACCCCGAAAAGAACTTAGCATTGTGTGTATATATATATATATATATATACACATATATCGGCGTCTCGGGGTTCGGCTCCTAGGAAACTCAGATACGAGAGTTCTTGTCATCGCACATCGTGAAATCTTGACTTGCGAAACCCCGAAATGAGCATAGCATATATACATGAGCTTCAGAGCTTCAGCTCCCGAGAAACTCAGTTACGAGACCTCTTGTCATTGCACATCGCGAAATCCCAACTTGCGAAACCTCGAAGTGAGTTGAATGGATATATGAGCTTCGGAGTTTCGGCTCTCGAATATCTTAGGCGCGAGGCCCCTCGTCCTCACATATCGCAAAATCCCCGATGTGAGAGACCCCGAAATGGTATAGCGTGGCTAGAGTTTGGTATTTCGACATTTCGGCACCCGGAATACCCAAGGGTAAACCCCTTGTCTTCGCATATCGCGAACTCCCGACTCGCGAAACCCTGAAATGAGCCTAGTAGATATATGGGCTTCGGTGTTGCGACACCCAATAAACCGAAAGGTATGAACCCTCATCTCCATGCATCGCAAAATCCCGGTATGCGAAGTCCCAATAGGTGAAATCCTAGATAAGTCTTGGTTTGACTAGGATTTTGGGTTTCGGGGTGTCGAAGGATTCGACTTCCATGCATTTCGAACTCCCGGTGTCCGAAGTCCCGAAATGCGAAAGGCACCTCTTGACTTAGCCCGGGATCACAACCGATGGACACATGGAAGTAAATCCTACACTTGGTGCATGAATTGTACACGACGGATTTTCAACAAAAGAACCCGTGAATTGGTTGGGTGAAGGTCCCGATTGGAAGACTTAGCCTATGCCAGAACCTCGTAAGAATTCGGGAACTCTGTCCCTCAACAACGAAGAAGAAAGAAAAAGGCGAAAAATCTTAGCTCCCGTAGTGGGTGTGTTACAAATTGGTATCAAAGCATGGTTACAACACTTGGCCTGCTTGGGCTCATGAACGGGTTGCGCAAAGATTCCATTCGGAGTACTCCTAAAAAGAGTAACCCTCTATCTTAACCCCCTTAATCACAAGTCGAGGTTAAGAATGAAAACTCCTATTGTGTGTGTGCATGTGAAAAATATAAATTATGTACTGGTTATAAATGAATATAAACATTGACTAACAACTAGCGTTTTTCTTTTGCACACAAGCGGAAGATCAACCGCGGGAAATTGCAGACGTATAGAATGGTGACTCACCATGAAGTGGGGGAGGGCTCCCACAATAGAGACGAAGAGTCTGATGAAAGGAGGGCGGTAGGGACCCCTCCGGATCTAGATGAGACTGTGAGGAGCCTCATGGTCAATTTGCAAAGCTGCAAGGCTGACAACGAGAGGATGATAAAAGAGCAAGAGAAGCAAACGAAAATTAATGCAGTTTTATTGCAGAGCTTATCCGACATACAAAGACAATTGCAACATGAACCTGAGACACAAAAACGTGGTCATGTCAGTGGCCACACTGAAAGGAGTACCTCAAGAAAGGTCCACCCCAGACATAAAGGACCAACGGTGAACGATTCCTCTAGGAAGGAAGCTGGCGGTTCGGAGGGCTCTTCTAGTAGCAGAACTAGTTCTCATTCTCAAAGAAAACGAAAGAAGCAGAAACTTTCCAAGAGTCATAATCTCTAAGAGTTCAAGAAGGCCAAACCACCCTCCTTTGACGGTGAAATAAAGAAAGGAGAAGAAGCGGAGGCCTGGCTTCTTGGACTAAAGAAGTACTTCAGAGTCCATGACTTCTCAGAAAACTTGAAGGCCCGAGTAGCCACCTTCAACTTGAATGGAAAGGCTTCCATTTGGTGGGAAGACCTTAAGAATGTAAAAGGGATTCACAAAGAAGACCTGTCTTGGGAACGGTTTGAGAAATACTTCAGAAACAAATATCTGTTGGAGAAATACTTTGACGAAAAGACTAAAGAATTCTATGAACTCAAGCTGGGGAAATTCACCATAGAGGAATATGTCAGCAGATTCCTCGAGTTGCTGAGGTATGTACCCTACATAAAAGCAGAAAAGGCAAAGGTGCAATGATTCATCAGTGGACTACCTAAGGACTATCAAAACAGGATTGAATTTGGCGAACCAAAGACCCTAGAGGATATTATCCGAAAGGAAAGATATTGTTATGAACAGCTTGGGCATCGGACAGGACCTCGCAAAGGCTGGAAGCAGAAGAATAGTTCGGGATTCCAGAAAAAGGGGTTTAAATCCCCAAGATTTAAGGACTATAAAAAGAACTAAAGGATGAGCTTCCCAGCCCGAAGTGTACACCAGCAAAACTTTCCCTCCTTGAGCGGAAATAAACTTTCTGAATCTGCCCCAGTAAAGACTGATAACCCAAAGAGAGAACCTTTGAAATGTTGGGGTTGTGGAGAAGAACATCTACTGACAGACTGTCCACACCGACAACAAAATAGTCGGAGAATTTACAACATCCAGGAAGCTACCACCGTCAATGATGTGGTCGAGAGTGTGCCACAAATTTATGCAGCCTTGGATAATAACCAAGCCGACCACCAAGCTTTAGTGGTGGAAATGGAACGTATGATTTCCAACCATCTAGTGTCTATTCTGATTGACCCTGGTTCAAACTTGAGTTATATAGCCCCTAAGACTGTTGATAAGTGTAAACTACAGCCACATAAACCTACCAAACCATGGTTGGTATAGTTAGCCACTGGCACTAAAAGAAGGGTAGCAGAGGTCATACCAGCCTGCCATTTAATGTTGGGCGAATTCCCCACCCAAGCAACCCTTAACATATTACCCCTGGGATCGTATGATCTGTTGATTGGTATGGACTGGATAGTCGCCCATAAAGCCAGGTTGGACTGTTACCATAAAACCTTAGAATGTGTAAGTAAAGAAGGAAAAAGGGTAACCCTTCAAGGGATCCGAAAACCTGTCTCGGTGAGACAAATATCAGCTCTACAAATGAGAAGGTATTGCCAAAAAGGATGTCCCCTATATGCATTACAGGTGTTGAAAACAATTGAAGGTGACAAACCAAGCCTCGAAGACCACCCCACACTGAGAGAATACAGAGACGTATTCCCGGAAGAGGTACCAAGTTTACCTTTGAGAAGGGAAATCGACTTCTCAATAGAACTTGCACCAGGAGCGGTGCTAGTGTCCAGGACACCCTACAGGATGAGCACACCCGAGTTGAACTTAAATTACAACTAAAATAAATTATGGACAGAGGCTATATCTGTCCCAACGTGTCTCCATGGGGAGCACCAGTCCTGTTTGTGAAAAAGAAAGATAGTATCCTCCGACTGTGTATAGATTATAAACAACTCAATAAGGTAACCATAAAGAACAAGTACCCCTTACCCAGGATCAATGACTTGTTCGATCAATTGGGAGGTGCCTCTATATTCTCGAAGATTGACTTGAGATCTGGATACCATCAAGTTTGAATCAAGGGTGAAGACATTCACAAAACTGCCTTCAGGATGAGATATGGTCACTACGAGTTTGTGGTAGTACCATTCGGATTGACCAATGCCCCTACCACTTTTATGTGCTTGATGAACAATGTGCTCAACAAATTCTTAGACAAATTTGTGTTGGTTTTTATTGACGACATATTAATTTACTCCAAGAACAGAGAGGAACATGAGGAACACCTTAGGCTTGTGCTTCAAGTGCTAAGAGAACATAAACTCTTTGCCAAATTTAGCAAGTGTGACTTTTTCCATAAGCAAATACATTACTTGGGCCATGTCCTATCTGAAGAAGGGATAGTGGTAGACCTTGATAAGATCCAGTCTATCATGGAATGGCCTACCCCGAAGGACGTTTCGAATATCAGATCCTTTATGGGCTTGGTAGGGTACTATAGGAGATTTATAAAAGGATTCTCCAAGATTGGGAACCCAATCACTACCCTCCAGAAGAAGGGGACAAAATTCACATGGACACAAAAATGTGAAGAAAGATTTCAAACCCTGAAACATCTACTGACCCACGCACCCGTACTGAAGATCGTCGATTCCAAAGCTGATTTCCTCATGTGCACAGATGCCTGTAAGGAAGGGCTCAGAGGAATCCTTATGCAAGGAGGAAATGTGGTCTGCTATGAATCCCGAAAATTGAATGAGCATGAAGTCAACTATGTGACCCATGATCTAGAGCTGGCTGCCATAGTGCACGCCTTGAAAATGTGGAGGCATTACCTCCTGAGAAGAAAATTTGTATTTATGACAGACCATTATGGATTGCGATATATGTTTGACCAACCAAAGCTCAATGCCAGACAAGCTAGGTGGATGGCCCTCCTCAGCGAGTTTGATTTTGAAATCAAACATATTAAGGGAAAGGAAAATAGGGTGGTTGATGCCCTTAACAGAAGTATGAAAACAATTCACCTGGCAGCAGTAAGCACCTGTGAGACGGATGTCAAGAAAAGAGTCAGAAATGCACAAGAGACAAACATATTCTTCCAGACCGTGACCTTGTACCTGCAGCAAGAACCCACAGGGATAAAATATGGAGGCTACCAGATGATGGAAGGAGGTCTGCTCACTTACAGAAACAGATTGTATATCCGAGATTGTGACGAATTGAAGAGGTTCATGATGGATGAACTACACAAAAGACCCTACATTGGTCATCCAGGATACCAGAAGATGATCACGGCCACCAGGAAACAATTCTATTGGCCTGGATTGAAGAAAGAAGTAGTTGAGTACTTAGCCAAATGCATAGAATGCCAACAGGTTAAAGAAGAACACTGACACCCAGCAGGATTATTACAACCTCTACCCATCCCTGAATGGAAATGGGAAACCATCTCCATGGATTTCATCACCGGATTACCAACCTCGACCAAACAGAATGACGCCATCATGGTAGTAGTGGATAAATTGAGCAAGTCCGCTCATTTTATCCCCGTCAAGTCAACTTGTAAGGCAATAGACATCGGCAACGTATTCATGAAGGAGACATTTAAACTGCATGGTATGATGAAAGAGTTCGTGTCTGACAGAGACACGAAATTTACTTCCAACTTTTGGAAATCACTGATGGCTGGTTTGGAGACCAAGTTACTATTTAGCACAACCTATCACCCTCAAACTGATGGACAGACGGAAAGAGTGAACCAAATACTAGAAGACATGCTAAGAATGCATGTAATGCATCAACCCAAGAAGTGGGAAGACTACCCGCCACTGGTGGAATTCGCCTACAACAATGGCTACCAAGAATCTTTAAAGATGAGTCCCTTCGAAGTCCTCTATGGTAGGTCATGCAACACTCCTGTCAGTTGGAGTAATCCCGTAAAAATAATTTCTTTTGGACTCGACATGTTGAAAGAAATGGAACAACAAGTGACTCAAATAAAACAAAACCTGAAGGTCGCTCAGAATCGACAGAAAAGTTACGCCAATCAAAAGAGAACTCCAAGAGAGTTCAAGACGAGAGACCATGTATATCTCATAGTTAGGCCCAGGAAGAGTTCCCTGAAAATTGGAGCTTGTGCCAAGTTGGCACCTTGGTATTGTGGACCCTTTGAGGTTCTAGATAGAGTGGGACCTGTAGCCTATAGGCTA
>CBVK0100623714.1:0-10339 GCA_900067695.1 Picea abies | reverse complement strand
CCTCCCACTATTTTTATGAGGATTTTAATGGCTTCGTGTCTGTTTTCAAAGTTTTGTTGTTAGGAGAAGAAGTTTCGTGCGTATCTAAACAGACAACCAATTTTTTGGACAGGAAGGGGACACTTGAACATTTGGATAATTACACCGTGATAAGGATTTTTGGCTCCCTGCTCTCCTTCCATGTCACATTACAACTACTGGTTGCATCTATTCCAAGAGAAGAGAAAAAAAAAGTTCATTCCTTTGCCTTGGAAAGTTGGGGACTTCATGTTGAGGAATGTCAACAAAATTGATGAATTCACAGCCCATTCTAGCAACTTGAACCTAAGATATGCTGAAAGCCTAAGAGGGTTCGACCCCAATAAATTTTTTCTAAAACATTTACAAACACTTGGCTTCGGCAATTGTTTTTTCAAAAAACACCTGACCGAAAACAGAGACACTGGCGACAACGCTCCTGCTTCTGATGTCAGTGACCTAGACACACTGCAAAGCACCACTAAATTGTACAGGAAGCAGGGAAAAGGCCCCGACAAGAAGAGTGTTCAATCAACAAACAACACTCCCAAAAGTACGACATCCTAGAGCATCGCTCCAACGACCCACCACAACAACAAAGCAACTCAAAGTTCTTCAAATGGAGGAGGATATAACGACCCTCCTCACTCTAAAATTGATAGTTCTCACAAGCTTCCAGTAGACAAGAAGAGAAAAAAAATTGCGGGAAAGGCGGAACAACCCGAAATTCAGAGTGAGAACATGGAACTTGAGCCTGATCTGGATAGTGTATTCCGCTACCTTGATCAGCCCAGAGATGCAATCAAACATAGTTTTCTAATGGACATATCTGACACCGAAAATTTTGACGAAGATGAATCCTTCGTGTTCCAGAGTGCTACTTTTGACAGCCAGTCCAAAAAATTGATTATTGAAAAAAATGTAAAGAATAAGAAAGGAAAATCTCGTTCAGAGCTTGACCTTGCGAACATGCGGCCGTCCCAAATTTGTCAACTTCACATAGCGACTGGAGATGCGCTTGATGATTCCATTGGAGGCATCGAGGCCGATAATGCTAGACTGAAGGACCGGGTCAAGGAATTGGAAGAGGCTTTGATTCCTATGCCATTGCTTGCCAATCCTTTGGCAATAGCCATGCCTGCCACCCCTGCAGCCAAGTTAAAATGATCCTCCAACCTCCTCATCGTGCAGAGTATATGTGGAGAATAATATCAAGAAAAAAATGGAACTGGTTACTGAGGTGTGGGAAACATCACAAACCATGACTTCCCTTGGAACGAGGGCACATAATTTGCTCGAACATTTGCAGGTGGAGTTAAAAGATGAAGAATATTTCTGTTTAAACACAGTTCTTCCTTTTGGCACCATTGTCAACAACATGACATAAACAAGAAGAAGACAACAAGATCTCCCATCCAAAAACTGGATCGATCAATTAAATGCATGCTTGAAAGAAAAAGTGAAGAACCTGCATCTCATTGTTCAGTCATGTGAACAAGCCATATAAAAGAAAGAAAAATTATTCAAAAAGATATCCAGAATAAACTTAGTCGGAAGGACCAATGAATTCCAAGACCCCAACTTAATCGTCATCTCCTTGCCCTTAACTAGGCAAGACTTCGATAAACAAGTTGATATTTTTAAGGCGTCATCTTTGGAAAAGTTTTACAGCATCCTTGAACATGGTCAAGATGACGTCGACGACTGGCTAGTCGACTATTCAGTACAAAATGAGAAAATTGATTAGGCTTTGCGTAATCTTTCTATCGACTTCGGGGAATTAGAAAAGGAACTTTTCAACATAAAAATCCGGAATGAGATTAACGTCACCCCAATGAGAAGCTACATTAAAGAATGGCTTGAAAGGGAATTGAAGCAGGTCATCGAGGAAAGGCAGCATGCAGTTGCCACGATTCCAGCAGTCGTCGACGACATCAATGAAAATGCATCAACAAGCAAATATCAAAACGGGTCATATGTACCATCACTGTAAGTCTACTGATCACATCCTTCTTTGTTTATCAACCCAGTTATTCCACTTTTTTAAATAGAAATGTCTAGCCAAAGACTAATACCTTTCAATCTATTATTTTCGGGTATTACACTCTACCGTCGCTCACTTCTTCTTTCTACATTTCTCTTATGGTCTGCGGGAGCCCCAATCCCAGTCTATATGACAAACACATTGAAATTTCCAGGAATATGTAACAGACTTTTATTTTTTGATATATTTCAAATAAAACTATTTTTTATCTCTTTTTATATTTATGTCCTCGTACATTTTTATCTTCCACCAGTCCATATGACAAATGCATTTAAATTTCCAGGAACATGTAACTTTTTTAATATATTTCAAATTAAATTGTTTTTGTATCTCCTTTTATATTTATGTTGTCATAAATTTTTATCTTCCACGATGCAGAAATTGTATTTTGTTATATACTTTCCTTTTATATTTATGTCGTCATAGATTTTTATCTTCCACTATGCAAAATTGTATTTTGTTATATACTTTCAAAAAATAAATGGGCCTATAGAGGCCACATGTCATTTAATGCATGGATACCACTTGTGCTTCATGCTGCTTACCACATCTCCGTTGTAGTTCCCATTTGCCTCCGCTACTTTTTCCTATCCCAATTCAACCCGAAAGGGACTACACTACCACACAACCTTGTTATATAAGTGGAAAAAAAACATAAACATGAAAAATTAATTCCTTTTTTTTTTAATGGAAATCAGTTAGAGGATTTTATCATGTAACTGCTAGATTGAGTTGTCTTCTCACACTTTAACTTTTTTATTTATTTTTTATTTTATCTAATCTAATTCCACTATGTAAAGTAGTTCAATGGTTTGTGGTTTAATGGTAAAATCATTGTGCTTTTGTTGTGCATACTCAATCAAAAATTCATTATAAAATTAACACTAAAATCTCAACTCCACTCATTTTCTCTAATCTTCCTTTACAACTTCACTCACTTTTTGCCAATTGTCCTCCATCATAATTTCTCCTTGTTTACTTATTTGTACTACGAAGCATTACTCTTCACATTAAAAAGGAAACTTTTGCATTCTTCAAGTAAATCCCAAATTGAATATTCACTCACTTTTTTGTCAATTGTCCTCCATCATAATTTCCCCTTGTTCACTTATTTGTACGGTGAAGCATTACTCTTCACATTAAAAAGGAAACTTTTGCATTCTTGAGGTAAATCCTAAATTGAATATTTATTTGATTTCTTATAAATAATGTTCGAAGTTGAATATTTATTTGATTTCTTCAAAATAATATTCAAAATTGATCAAACATCCACAAAAGTTCCATTTGTTGATTATTCAATCGATGATCATCCATAAGATTGTCATGTTAATGCATGGATATTGTTTAAAGTTGATTATTTGATTTCTTCTAAATAATGTTTGAAGTTGATCAACCATGCACAAAAGTCCCATTTGTTGACCATTCAATCGATGATCACACATAAGATTGTCACGCTAATCTATGGATCTTCTACCATGTAGTGTGTGCATCAAAATAATGATTAGTGCTTTTGGAGGAGTACACCAATGTTTTCAAAGATCCCCTTGAAATCCCACTCTATTCCAAAGTCCAACATGTTGAGAATGTAGCAAGGAAGGTGTTCCACTAGATTGTGGCATCCTAACATGGTGGGGGACAATGAAACACAGGCCAAGTTGATTATTTAACTTTTTCTAAAGTCTAACTTAGGAAAAGGACCGTTGATGTGTTATAATCTTCAGTTGACTTTATTGAGCACCTTTTCTAAGGTCAAAGTGAAAATAATTTAAGTGATGGATGTTTTAATCTTAGTCATCCATGTTGGAGAGTGAGGGGGAGTTAAGCCCTCAACCCTTATGAGATTAGGGTTTCACTTTCTCATGGAGGTATAAGGAAATCGATTTGGCTAGGAGGGTGTATTATTCCTCTGAGAGAGAGGGTGAACTTCATTGGAGTGAAGAGATTTTCCCAAGGGTTTGTTGGACATGGATTGTAGGGAGACAAAGGAGGTCATTTGCCAAGTGGATCGACTCACATCTTCATCATTTTGTAGATATTACGCTATAGATTTGAGAGGGTCATACAAGGTGATGCAGACTTGACACAGGGAGTTGTACCATAACACAGAGGCTAACTATTTGTCATTTTTTAGGTCATTCTAGCTTGTAGAATTTGTGGGGAGATCATATGAATTGTTGGGGAAGAGTTACATTGGGGTTCACTCAACCAATATTGAAGATTGACTCACTTTGTAAGAGATCTCTATATTTTCTTGCTGAAATAATAAAATCCACGAATCTGTTCCATTGGTTTTCTCTCCGAGATTTTTCCAGGGACTATTGTCCAAAAATCATTGTTTATTATTGATGTGATTGTTGTTGTCTTCTACTTTATGTTCTTGGTTATTTAATTTCTGTTGTGCAATTTTATTTGTGAAAATAACCTAGCAGTAATTGTAAATAAGAAAAATTATGGTTCATTTGTTGGGTTTAGAGAAAATTTCATATGGTATCAGAGCAGGATTGTTGAATAAGCATCATTATAGGTGGATCGTTGAGATTTAAGGCACATAATCAAAGCAACGCTAGAGTAAGGAAGTTAAGGGTTTGAGTCGTGAGAGTTTAAATAGTACTACTTTTAGAAATGGCCATGAGTTTGAGGGTTGAGGATCATCTACAGGGAGCTCAAAACTACCCCACCTGGAAAGAAAGGATGACTATGGTGTTGGATGTCAATGTGTTGTGAGAAATCTTACACTACAGACAGGCTAAGCTCCCATTTGGACCAAGACCCCTATCTTTGATCCAAATATAGAAGAGAACAAGCGGTTTCTACTTTCTCTATAGATCTAACTCAATCAATCAAGAAAGAGAGAAGAAGAATGTGGCATGCCTGATTGCGATGTTCATCCTCATTACTCCAATCCTTAATCTTGATTTCCAAGCTCCTCAACGCAATTGAAGTCCTACAAAGACTAGCAAAGGAACTCTTCCTCCTACTCTAGATGATTATATAAAGCAAATCTATCTCTGAAGACTGGAATAACAATAGACAAGGAAATGTAGAACAGATGAACTTGAAGGGAATAGGCCAAGTTTATATTAATTGGAAAGCCAAAAAGAGGCACTTACAAAGCATGTTTGACGATGCAACACTTCTCCAAGCTCTCCTCGTCCAGCTCTTGCATGAATGAACCAAGATCAAAATGATGATACTTCAATGGATTCCTTCTCCTAGGATCAAAGGTTTGACATCTAAAATCTTCCCCCCTTCACCGTGGAAAGCCCTCATTATATAGGATTTGGAGGCTTACCCACCATGGATAAGATCACTCACTAGATCCACTAAATTGTGATCTCCAAGATTTTTAGGGAGAAAATATCTCTCATGGATTTTAGGGAGGAAATATCTCTCAAGATCCACCAAATTAGGATTTTGGTTTGAGAAAATATCTCAACCATCCATGAGATTCTCAACTTTTCCTTGAGATTAGGAAACTAAATGTGAGGTGGATTCTCACACTAAATTAATTTCCTTTTTATGAATAATAATGAATAATTCATGTGCACATAGTATTTTGACCTTCATTTGATATATTTCTCCTCCACATTGACTAGGGATTGTGACAAATGTTCTTTCATGGTGTCAAGGTGTTGTGACACTCGGTAAAGTGAATGCGACACTAGGTAAGGTGCATACGTCATTTTGTGACACTTGCGACACTTAGGGTGCGAAACTCAAGTGTGATATTTTGGTGTGTAACAGATGCCCCCTAAAGTGCGAGGTCATAAGAGAAACCGATGACCGAAACACTTTACAAATTCTTTAATGCAAGGGTGCTGGAGTAGGAGAACCTCACAGAAGCTGCAAACAATCATTAATCAGTATACAAATATGTTCCATTTTCGAGGCATGCATACTTATGCTCGGAATACAAGATGACTCAAAGCATGGTCGTCAACCAATACACTGCAGATCCATGAAAATACTGACTAAGGATATGGCCACCAGAGATACAATGTGGATCCATACCTCCATGACATGAACTCATCGCAACCACGAAAAATACATAGTGGAGCTACGAGAAGAAAAAACATAGCCACAGATCAATACAATGTGGATCTATATGACAGTATATATGTTAGTAATATCTCCAACATGGTGATTGTACTGAAATATTTTTCATGCTCAAATGATCTCCATCTCAGCCTGGGCAAACCATATAACAGAGTGAGTGCCTAACACAGGGTCTTTATCCCGATCCCAATGTGGTGCGAATCTAGCCATGCGAATAAATGACTTGATGTCGAGCATGGTAGAAACCACTTGATTATCAGTCATTGAGGTATATCGTTAACAAGTGCGAGAGAAATCACCAAAGATGACAATGACTCCCAAGGTACCTTAGTACATCCCAACAAATGTGAATAAATGAGTTGAGTTCAAACATTTGTGGAATCATCTGATTAGAGGTCAATGATGTAAACCTATTGTCAGAATCGAGGAGGCCTATCATGGAGGCATGTAGGTCCCAAGGTACTAATTGGATTCTAATTCTAATTCCCAGATAATGTGCTTAAGTCGACAGAAACAAACTCGTCGAAGGAGGGCCATGATGTATCCCCCATCATCGACACAAAACTTACACAAGAAAGTGATGTGAGATGGTGCATCGAATGAGTATGGACTAACACAGGAAACAAAAATTGGTAATACTGCACATGGATGGTTTGAAGTGAAACTTCCCTCGAACATGATGAGGCACGACAAGTGACTTCACAGCATTTGACTCGACGAGTACCCAATTGTGATGACAAATAAGAGCACTCTTTGACTGGAATGAAAAAGTATGATGACACATAGAATTGGTATAACTCAGAGACAAGAAAATTACCCAACTGGAAGACGATATGTAGATAGGTGCCATGTTCAAGGGTGATAATAACTGCCAAAGCGGATTCCAAAAAACTTGAGCCACTTCTTTCAATTTCCCCCCCATCCAAATAGATGAGTACCTCTTTCTTTTTTAACGAGCTTCAGGAGGATAACAGATGCTCGGTATAGCTCATCCTTCGGATGAGTCCCTCGTCACATGTTTAACGAACCTGAAAAAGAAGGGGTTCGGTCCTGTCTGAGTCCTGGAGATTGGATTCACATAGGTCCTTTGATGCATAGTTTTACGAGCCCAAAGAAGGGAAAATCGATGGTTTTTCATGTTTAGAGAGTCTGAAAAGAACTTAAAGATGACTCCATGGATGAATTTTTCATAAATTTAGTTTCCCAAGCTCGAAAAAAGTGTAAAACAATACAAGGGAGAACTCTTCCAATCATGCTTGACTAGAGTATTCCTTTTTCGTAATTAGTCTCGCGAGCCCGAAAAAGAGATAAACTATCACTCAGAAGACGCCCTTTCAAACCTTTTAATGAGTGTGAAAGGAAGCTTGCATGATAGAAACTAGTGGCTTCACTCAAGCATGATGTCCAGAGGCTGGAGACCTGCCCCCCAAGCATCGTTTCCTCCGTCGAATCTTCTTCTTTCCTTGTTTAGGCTTCTAGTTACTAATAGGAACATTTTCACTAGGCGGAGGAAAAGAAGGTTCAGGTACTTGATCTAGAGTGAGACTTGATTCGAATGGAGGGGGGTCTGTTTCATTTTTTACTGAGTTTGACAGAGACAATGACCTATACTCGTAAGCGTCTATTTCATTTTTTAATGAGCTTGTCATAGGAAAAAAACTATCCTCATAAGGTAGGTTTCATTTTTACATAAGCTTGAAACTAGAAACTATGCTTGAGGCTCTCTGTTTCATTTTTTAATGAGATTGACACAAAAATGGGAACTCTGCTCCTAGCATGGTTTCATTTTTTAATGATCTTGGAACTCGAAAAACTATGCTCATTGACCTCTACTTGATCATGGCTTCCAAGAAGACAATGCTCTGGAAGGAATACATGTTAAGGGACAAACCTCAATCATGGCTTCCAAGAGATATTCACCAGAGGGAAGAACCACACTCTGGAAGGAATACATGTCGAGGTCTGCAATAGGGGTAGGGAGATTAGGCTCTAATAGCCCTATCGAAGAGATCACCATGTCAACTACTAGATCTAAATTAGAAAGAAGGGAGAGATTCATTCTCATTAGAAGTTGAACGCATGGGACAGGTTGCCACATAATTGACCTGTGGCGAGGTAGATGTCGCTGGCATGTAAGGAACATTAAGAGAAGTTGGATGGTTGACCACCATATGAGGGCCAATGAATGAAAGTTGGTCTATGGTCACCATGTTTCCATTGTGAGGGAAACACATCACTTGAAAGATTGTGGACACAAGAGGCTTCATAGCATAAACATAGTCTCGCTCAAGGAGCAAATTAAAATCCAAGGGGTCGTGGAATACCATCACATTAATATAGACAGTTTTCCCTCCTAATGTAACATGTAACCGAGGAAGGATCCCTAAAGGTTGAGTAATTCGTTTATTAAAAGCCAACAAATTATGAGTCACTGGTGCAAACTGAGGGGAACCAAGAGCTTGCCAAGCATTCGAGGATAGGATGCTAACAAAAGCACCTTCGTCTATTATAGTGTTATGTATCATGACCCTACCACAAACTTAAACCATGATCTCGAAAGGAACGTAGGAGGGAAGATGATGTTCTGTTAGACAATTCCAATCAATGGAAATCATCCCATTGCTTGAAGGGGGTGTTGTTGGGATGGGTGAAGTGCCCCCTTTTCCGGACAAATCCATAGTAAAAAGAAAGACATAAGCGACATCCTCACTCTTCAAAGGAGGAGTGGGATTGATCGATGGGGATATCGAATCGACCACTTGATGGACTAGATTGGTCAGGGAGGTGCTCAGATCGATCACTTGATCAACAAGATTAATTGAGGATGGAACTAGATTAACCAACCGATCAACCAGATTAACCGATGATGGAACCAGACTGACCAACTCATCAATGAATGGCAGGTTGGGAGAGGTTTTATGGTAATCTATGGAAAGTTTTGGTTGAGTGTTGGTAATATTTTCTAATAGATGTGAAGCTTCATCCATGCGAGGACAAAGGTAGGTGCGGTGCATCTCCTTACACAACCAACAAGGAGTTTTGACTTTACTTTTGTTACTTCCAACCTGATTATCACTAGTTGATGGGTTGTCATCAACATGATCTGCAGCGGCTGATGACGCAAGTTGAGAACCCTGAGGCCACACTTCTACAACCTTTGGAATACTAGGGCAATCCTTAAAAAGGTGGTCACCCTTACAAAGCCTGCGAGGGAATTTGGGCTTGAATTTGGGCTTGTGATGTGTCTTTGTAGACTTGTCGACATTATCAACACTCTCATCATGATGAACAGTAGTTGCTTGATTGCTTCCAACATGTCTTGTAGTGTTTGGAAGTTTGCCCCCTAGCTTATTTTTCTTCTTCTTAATCTTCCTTTTCTTCTTCTGCTTATCCACCTGGTTACTAGTTATAGAGCCTTCACTAGGTTAAGAGGAAGAACGGGAAGAAGACTGCATGGGCGAAGAAGGAAGAGGGTCAATAGGAGGTTGATGGTCCTGGGGTGGAGTGCTTATAGATGAAGCAATAGGAGCATTTACGTTCACTGAAGTGGAAAACAACTAGACCAGTGACCCAATAGTGAGTCCAAGAAGAGTCAAAGTGGCGATATAAGGAGGACCGACGTGTCCCACGGAAGGAAAAACAAATGGCTACCTGGGAAAAGAGGTCCTTTTGTTGGTAGTTCTAGGAACTGATGCCATGGAAATAGACCCAATCTGAAGTTCTTGATAAATCAAAGAGCACACACTATCAAAGTGTTTATGAGATAAGAGAAAACAAACAAAGGAAGTAGGGATCTTCAAGAGATGGGAGATGAGGTTGTCAACAAAGATATGAGAAGCAGTTACCACGATCTCCACAAAACAACCCTTCCCAATGCAAGTAACCCTCGCTTCACGGGGCCACACTCCAGAGGTACTGTAAGTGTGATGCGACGTTTGCCTCAGGTACCACAAGGAACCTTCTGAAAAAGGAACCCCCCTTCCAGTCACCCGTGTAGAAACCTAGGAAAAGCAACTATGTTTACCAATTTCGCAATGGACGATCGAGCGGGTAACCAATCGACAATCAAGACTAAGAAAATGGAACTGGGAATGGTGGACACAAATCCATGACCCAAATACTAAGAAGAAGTGGTGTCACCCCGAGGACCTATTGTTGGTTGTGGAGCCTGATTATCTTCCTGATTCAGAGGTCCTTGATTTCAGCCGTGTTTATACCCCA
>CBVK0100623713.1:13486-24802 GCA_900067695.1 Picea abies | reverse complement strand
ACAAGATGTACCCTGGAAGGTCATCCTAATGGCCAGACTAGGGGAATGGGATGGATGAGCGGGATGTAAGATGAAAAAGTGATAAGATGGTGGGAGCGGACGATGGATCTGCAAACCCCCATTGGTGGCTAACCAAAACCCATGAACACCAGCTTGCTAAGTCATCCCATCAATCACCCCAACAGTGGTCAAGTGGATTAGCGTAAGATCCAAGTAGTCATCCGAAATGAAAGGAACCTAATGCATATGTAAGAAGGTTATAATAATCAAATATGACACATACCATGATACCTCAGACCAATTACCTCATGGAGCAAGAGTCCTCTCTGATGCAGGGCCAGGCTGGTAGTGATGGAAGCTGGTACTGCTGATAGGACAAGTCTGGCTGAGAAGAAGAAAGATGGGCCCTCCAGGGCCATGCTCAAGTCGCTCCTGCTCTCGGTACTCCATGTCTAGAACCATGTGGGCCTTGAGACATGATCTCCTAGTTATCCCTAGATATCGGGGATAACAATCACCATATATTCGCTATATATGGAACACTCATCATTGTAATAATATATCGATCATATCTCATATGAAGAAAAAAACAACATGGTATCATAGTGGGAATGGGCTTCTCCTTCATAGGAGGGTCCAGGAAAATGAGAGTAAAGTAAAATGTTGGGAGTGTAAAATTTATGGGTTTGTTACAATCTCTATGTACACCATATTTACTTTTTACTCTACCTAAATTATAGAAAGAATTCCATAAATTATGGTGGGAAGTAATTTCTAGTAAAAATGTCTAATTACCTAAATATAAGGAATGTACTTCATATTTACTTCTACCTATATTTATGCAAAGAAATACTATGTGGATGGATTATAATCAAATTAATCTTTGGGTAGTTACGGGAGGTATTCTCCAAGTATTTATAAGAAAGAAAATTAAATTTAATTTTCAAAGAGACATGTCTTTTTTGGATCAATCTAATATTACTATAAAAAGACACTTGAAAGACACAACAATAGACACACATATTTTTTCTCTCTCACACACGAGATAAGTGATCTAAGGAAGAGACTAAGAAGTTAAATTTTTTTGAGTTACTTAGTGATGTTCTAGTGTTTACTAAAGTAATATTGTATATCATTGGAAGTAATTACCACTTGCAGAAAATTTTGTTTGTTTAATTTAACACTAGAAAATCAACATGGTTATCTATATGACATCGAGTATATGATGGATGTGTGCTGGTATCCGTATGACATTGAGTATATGATGGATGTGTGTTGTTCATAGTAGAAGACAAATTATTTGGAGGGTAAGTGTATATAGTTGTGCACAAGATAAATTTATCTGCTCTAGGAGATGCTTTTTGTTGTTCTTGTTTCTTGTTTCGAGAAGGTCACAGGTAATAGCTCTGAGAAGGAGCCATAATTAAGGTCGCAAGAGGAAGACATGGAGGGAAATGCCTTTCAATATGATATCAAGGAGAGACATTTCCAGACATGATGCTCAGATACAAGAAGTCTCTAGGAGTAATGTACCTCCCAAGACGGGACCATGCCATATAGCAGAGACAATTCCAATGATCATGGATACAACAAGTCAATACCAATTGTAGAACAACTATGATAGATCCAGTAGAGGAGGAAAACACATTATGAGACTTAGAGGGAGTAGGTGTAGTATTCCTAGTACATGAGTTGAGCCATGAGATGTTGAGGAAGTAGGCATGGCAACAGTTCCAGTGTATGTAGAGGCACTCCTAGAGAGGGAGGTGGTACTACATCCAGAGGGAGAATATATTGAGTTACCTCCAGAGAAGGAGGAAGAGCTACCTTTTGTGTCAGAGGGAGAAGAGACAAAGGAGGAGTCACCTCTAGATCCAGAGGGAGATTTGATGTTTTTCAGCTTCCCGAGACATTGGTTTCATGAGGGAACGTCAATATATCAAGTATGGTCCAAGATGACTTAGCACGATCAAAATTTACCTATGTTTATATGGGAAAAGGAATCCACGACTGTAGTGTATGTTCAAAACAGAAGTCCACATAAGACTTTGAGGAACATGACGCCCGAGGAGGCCTTCACTAGAGTGAAGCCCAAGGTTGGACACTTCAGGATATTTGGGTGTCCAATATACATTCATGTACACAAAGAGAAAAGGATCAAGCTAGACCCTTCAATAAGAAAAGGGACATTTGTGGGGTACAATGATTCTTCAAAGGCATACCAGATCTACATCCATGGTCAAAGATAGATTGAGGTGAGAAAAGATGTTACCTTTGAGGAGGAGGTATCCTTTAAGAGATCTAGAGGATCTCACATGGAGCTTTATCCAATTGATCCAATTGATCCCATTGATCTTGTAGCTCTAGTTGATGTTCCCAGAGATATTGCAGTAGGTCATAAGAGACCTACATGGTCTCGTCAAACTCTACAGAAGGCAGAAGGATATGTATATCCTTGTGTTACCTTCTGAGTGATAAAGAGACCTCAAATATATTCATGTTATGCCGCAAATATGAGCCACATAATTCATTTTGAGCCTTCCTGTTATGAGGAGGAAACTATTCATCTAGTATGGAGAGATGTCATGATAGAGGAGTATCAATCCATCATGAAGAATGATGTGTGGGATATTATTCAAATATATGAGGGGAAGTCTGTAGTGAATTCCAAATGGATCTACAAGATTAAACTCATAGTTGACAGGAGCATCAAGAGGCACAACATGAGATTTGTTTCTAGAGGATTCTCTCAGGTGGAGGGAATAGATTATGAGGAGACATTTTCTCCTGTTGCTCGATACACTTCTATTCGGATGATTAGTTCCCCTGCAGCATCCATGGGTTGGAGAGTACATCATATGTATGTAAAGACAACCTTTCTCAATGGAGAGATTGAGGAAGAAGTATACATCAAGTATCTAGATGGTTTCATGATACATGAGAAAGAGTCTCATGTGTGAAGGTTGAAGAAGGCATTGTATGGACTCAAGCAACCACCTCAAGCTTGGTATGTGAGGATTTATGGACACCTGATTGGTGGAGGGGAGCTCAAAATTTTTTTGATCCCATCATGTACTACAAGACTGTTAATGGTGAGTACCTGATTTTGGTCCTCTACGTTGATGATTTATTCCTCACTGGTACAGAGAGCCTTATTGTTGAATGCAAGTATGGGTTGGCCTCTAAGTTTGAGATGAAGAACCTTGGTATGATGCAATACTTCTTGGGACTAGAGGTGTGGTAGAGAACTGATGAGATCTTCCTGATTCAGGGGAAGTACACAATTGAAATATTGAATAAGTTTGGGATGTTGAACTTGAAGCCCATGGCTACACCAATGGTGACGAATATGAAGCAACTAAGTGTGTCTTCTTCCGATTCTAATGAAATTGATATGAATCTATACATATAGTTGATTGGATCATTGATGTATCTGGTTAACACCAAACCAAATATTTGTTATGTAGTGAGTACACTTAGCCAATTTATGAGTCAGTGGAGACAAACACACTAGATTGTTGCAGAGCATGTGTTGATATACCTGTGAGGCACAGTTGGACATGGTCTGAGATATACTTCTAGTATTGACATGAGATTGAAGGGATATACTGACTTTGATTGGGCAGGGAGCACAATGGAAAGGAAGAGCATCTATGGGTGTTGCTTCACTTTGGGATTTTCCATGGTTTCCTAGTGTAGCAAGAAACAAAATTATGTGGCCTTGAGCATCGCAGAACCAGAGTACATTTCATTGAGTGTGGAAGTCCGCGAAGCAGTGTAGATTCACAAGATTCTTGTAGATTTATTTAGACATGTGCTGGATTCCACTGTTATTTCGAGACATAGTGCAGAGGAAGGAGGTATTGGTGTAGTACCTTCCTGCATATGAGCAAGTTGTTGATGTTCTTACCAAACCATGACAAAGTTTAAGTACTTTCGTGATAGACTTGGCGTGGCAAATAATGCCTCCCTTGTTGAGAGGGAGTGTTGATGTTTTCAGCTTCCTAAGACATTCTCCAGATCATACTCCTCTGTGACTGAGTTGATTTGATCTGTGAGGACACTTATCCGAGAAGGGATAAGTGGGTTTGGGCTTATTCAAGAAGGGATAAGTGTGTTGATATGTGAGGACACTTATCTGAGAAGGGATAGACCAATGTCCCTTGTGGAGAGAACATGAGGACATGTTAAGGGAGTTGACCTTGATGTCACACACTATGGGGAGTTGAACCTAGTGTTTCTAGAGGGAGTAGCCTCTAGAAGTCCACATGGGAGTTCCATGTGTGACAGACATTCTCCAGATCATAATCTATGAACTGAATTGAGTTGATTTGTGAGGACACTTATTCAAGAAGGGATAAGTGGGACACTTATCTGAGAAGGGATAAGTGGGTTTGGGCTTATATCCCAACATCCCTTGTGGAGAGAACATGAGGACATGTCAAAGGAGTTTACCTTGACGTCACACACTATGGGGAGTTGACCCTAGTGTTTCTAGAGGGAGTAGCCTCTAGAATTCCACTTGGGAGTGCCATGTGTGACAAACCTTTTTTTACTATAGTGGTTGTATACCAAAGGTAGTGACCGTGTGTCACTAGATAGTAGTTGTGTGGTACTAGTAGCGGTTGTGTACCACTGGATAGTAGTTGTGTACTACTGTGGAAAGATACCTCCCTAGCTAAGAGGGAGTGTTGATGTTTCAAAATCAGACATACCTTCTCCTGGATTGGGCTGTAGACCAAGGGAGATAGGATACATTTATCATAAAGGTGCACTTGTGGTAAATGGGCCCCAGACATAGTCTGTCCTTGATCATGACAAGGAATAATATGGAATCATGGTGCTTGAAGTGATTTCCACGTGTCAGTTAGCATTAGATTGACATTCACTCACATGTGAGTACCCGTGGCAAAAGATCCTAGTGTGGTATTTGTCCTAGTCATGGTGATTTGACAAGGAATGATAAAGACTCAAGATGCTATATGTTATTAAATGTGGACCCAAAGTGAGCCTGATCTCCAAGAGAGTCAATTGGCTCAAAAGGGAGAGCGGCCGAAGGAGTTTCTCCTCGGTTTAGGTGGGAGAGAGACGTCTCCCAAGACTGACAGAAAAGTGTTATGATTCTAGGGTGAAGTTTGTATACTTCATAGACAAGCTTGGCATGATGCAGAATGTCTCCCTTGTTGAGAGGGAGTATTGATGTTTGGACAACATTGAGAAGGCATTCTCTTAGATTAATAATTAATAATATAATTATTGATTATTAAATACTATCTATAATAAGTAAATAATAATAATAAATAGTTATTTATTATCCAAGGGATGCATCCTTTCATGGATGGTCACCATATGTTCCCTATATATGGAACACTCATCATTGTAACAATATATCTATCATATATCATAGGAAGAAAAAAAACAACATGATCTTCATTCAAGATATCATCAAATCAAAATGAGGCAGGAAAACATTCCCAAAATATTCTAGAACACATGAAGGTCAATATCATTTTTTGGTTATGCCATTTGGACTTACTAATGCACCTTCAACATTTCAAAGCTTGATGAATTCTATTTTCAATCCCTTCCTTAGAAAATTTGGGTTAGTGTTTTTTGATGACATACTAATCTACAAAAAATCTTGGGAAGAGCATGTGCAACATATTGATAGAGTATTATAACTATTGAAAGAGAAACAACTTTATGCAAAGCCTTCCAAGTGTGCCTTTGGGGTTCAAAAAGTTGAATACTTGAGTCATATCATATCTCATGAAGGTGTAAAAGTGAACCCTAACAAAATTAGAGTTATGAGGGAATGCCCAATTCCCCAAAAATTGAAGAAACTTAGAGGATTGTTAGGATTGATAGGATATTACCGCAAGTTTTTCAAGAACTATGGTCAAATAGCAGCACCTCTAACAACATTATTAAAGAAGGAAGCACTTTCTTGGACTGAAGAAGAAACCAAATATTTTGAAAAACATATGGAGGCTATGTGTACAATTCCTATCATTTCCACACCTGACCTCACACAGATATTTATTGTGAAGTGTGATGCCTCAAGTCATGGAATTGGTGCAACTTTAATGCAAGAAGAAAGGCCCATTTCCTTTGAAAGAAACCAACTTAAAGGAAAAAACTTACTCAGAACCATTTATGAAAAATAAATTTTGGTCATACTACATGCAGTTTAGAAATGGCGCTCTTACCTAATAGGAAGACACTCCAAAGTAAAAACAAATAATGATATTTTGAAGTACTTCTTGGAGCAATGATTATCTTTAGAAGAGAAACAAAATGGGTTACAAAGATGCTAGGTTATGACTTTGAAATTATCTACAAAAAAGGAAAAAATAATGTTGTGGCAGATGCCCTTTCAAGGAAAGAAGAAGAAACAAAAGGTTCACTATGTGCTATTTCTATTCTACAATATGATTGGGTGGAAGAAGCAAGGATAGAATGGAAGCAAGATCAAGAAGTATGGAAGATCATTCAACAACTACAAGAGAACTCCAATTCATTAGATAATTTTGTATGGAATAATGATTTTCTATGGTATCATGATTGCCTATATTTATGTAATAATTCCCATATCAAACAGAAAGTCTTAGAATTGCACGCTTCTCTTATATGAGGACATTGAGAATTCTTGAAAACATACCATAGGATCAAGAAGGATTTTTTCTGGGAAGGTCTTAAAAATGATCAAAATTTTGTGTCTGAATGTTTGGTCTGCCAACATAATAAGGTCAGGTCTCCTACAACCATTAGTTATACCAAGTCAACGCTGGGAAGAAGTTTCAATGGATTTTATTATAAGTTTACCCAAATCCAAAGGAAAGACTATACTCATGGTAGTAGTGGATCGACTAGCATAGTATGCCAATTTTTTCTCTCTTTCTCATCCTTTTAAAGAAAGTATAGTAGCTACAACATTATTGGAAACAGTTCAAAAGCTACATGGAGTCCCAAAGATTATTTTAAGTGACAGAGATCCAATTTTCAATGGAAAATTTTGGACTAAATTATTTTCTTGTTTGGGTAGTCAATTGGCTCACGACCTATCTTACCATCATCAATCTGATGGGAAAACTGATATTGTGAATAAATTTCTAGAAGGATATCTTCATTGCTTTGCATCTGATAAATAGACACAATGACTCAAGTGGTTTCCCTTGGTGGAGTGGTGGTACAACACATCCTTCCATACAAAAAATGTCCCCCCTTTTGGCACTTTATAGATATCATTCTTCATCCATCACATCACCCTTGAAAATGAATAAAAAGGTTCAAGCAGTGGAGGACCACAGAGGGGACCAACAACATGTTCTCAAACTATTGAAGGAGAACTTGGTTATGGCACAAAATAGGATGAAACAACAAGCAAATCAACATCGCAGTGAAAGGTTATTTGAAGTGGGGGATTGGGTATTTCAGATGCTACAACCATATAAATAGATGTCCCTCAAGAAAAAAAAATAGGATAATAAATTAGCACCCAAATATTATGGCCCCTATAAGGTTTTGCAGAGGATTGGAAGTATGTATTACAAATTTTTAGTTGCATCCATCTTAATGTGTACATTTAGTGTTCCATGTTTCTTGCTTAAAGAAGTTCATCGGCAGTGATATTAGTCCAAACTATTTTACTAGAGATTAATGAAGTAGGGAAAACCATATTATAACCAGAAACAATCCTTGAAACAATAATTAAGCAACTAAGAAATCGAGCAATTACAGAGTACCTCGTTAAATGGAAGAACCTACCAGTGGAAGAGGTGACATGGGAAGATAATTTCTTCTTGCAAAAACACTCGTGGTTAGTCAAGTGGTTAGGAAATCACTTTTTTAGAGAAGGGTCATGTTAATCCCTAGACAAAGCCCCATGTTATGTATAAAACCCATTATTAAGCCCTAGATATTGAATTAATACATTTCTAGTGCTATGTTTGTATGTAGGCTAGAACCCTTCGTTGCACCCTTTCATTATAATTGTACCCTTCATTGTACACACACACACACACACAACACACACACACACACACACCATGGAGACCTGTTCTTAGAATCATCTTATCACAACTCATATTGTATTCTTAATTGGATATATTATAAAAGGAGGTTTCCCCCTCGAAGTGGATTGTATTCATTGACTTATTATCATTTTTAAGGTGTTGGATTATAACATAGTACCCCTTGACGTATGTGGAGTGGTTTTTGGAAGCCCTACATGTATGAGGGATGCACTATTCATGTGGACATCCAACCAGTACCGACTAATCAAGGATGGGAAGTCCTATATTATTAATGCACATAAAGGAAAGTCAAATATATCACTAATATGTGCCAACCAAGCCAAGAAGTTGATTAGTTCCATCAAGAAATATATTTTATTTTTATTAATAGAAAATTGGTCTAAGGATGAGTCAATAAGAGTAAAGGAATCCTTGGAGGGTGTACTAAAGAGAATAAACATTAGTTGGAGAAGTTTCTATAGGCATACAGAGGAGTGTTATAGTATGCTAAAATGATACCACCCAAGAGGGAAGTATAGCACAAAATACAATCATTACCAGACTTCCATTGTCGAATATTGGGCTATATTGACAATCTATTTTGGAAGAAAATGAAGTGAAGAAGTAGTTGTAGTAATTGTTGGAGTAGGGTGTGATTTGACCAAGCACCTCACCTTGTGGCTCACCTATCATAATTGTACGAAGTAAGGATGGGACTTGGAAAATGTTTATAGAATAAAAATGATTGAACAAGATTACACTAAAAAATCGATACCCTTTTCCCAGGATCAAAAAATCTATATCCTTTTCCCAGGATCGATGATTTGTTAGATCAATTGCAACACACATAATATTTCACCAAGTTGGATCTCAAATCAGGATGCCACTAGGTATGCATCAAGGAAGAAGACACCTAGAAGACTACCTTCAATATAGGGAAATGTTTGTATGAATGGTTGGTCATGCCATTTGGTTTATGTAATGCACCAGTTGCATTTAAGAGACTAATGAATGATGTATTACACCCATATATAGATTAATTTTTTATAGTCTATTTGGATGATATAGTGGTTTATAGTGCTACCTAGGAGGAGCACATCTCACATCTCATGCAAATGTTAGAGACTCCGAGGAAGCACCAATTGTTGGCTAACCTTAAGAAATGCGAGTTCACTTAGCAGTCTTTGGTGTATTTGGGGTATTTGATCGGTGGAGGGGAGCTCAAAATAAATCCCACAAATATGGAGGCCATAATTAAATATCCAAGTCCTACAAATGTCACTGAAGTTGGGAGTTTTTTTGGGGTGACACAATACTTATGGAAGTTCATATCTTCATTTTCAGTAGTAGATGCACCACTCCACACCATAACATCGACTGCTAAGGGTTTGTAGTGGGGAAGAATCAATAGAAGGATTTTGATGAGATTAAAAGAAATATCATTCAAGCACCATTTATCACATTACCAAACTTCAAAAATCCTTTATAAGTGGAGACATATGCAAGTGGGTATGCTGTGTGAGTAGTTTTGATTCAAAGAGGAAGGAATGTATGCTATCATTCTAAAATATTTCATGGGTCAGTTCCCAACTTCCCTACCTATGACAAGGAACTCTATGCCTTGGCTCAAGCTGTCAAGAATTTGAAGCACTATTTGATGGGAAAGGAGACAATCATCCACATAGATCACCAACTTCTACAGTATTTTCAGGCCCAAAGTAAGCTACAACAAACCAAAAATCACAAGTGGATGGGGTTTTTACAACAATTTCATCTAGTCATCAAGTATAAGAAGGGGAGAAAAAAAAGGTTGGCATACATGCTTTCAAGGCCACCCACATCCACTCTTACAAATTTGGGAACTCTTATTCAGATGGAGCGTTTTACCCATGATGCATACAAAGAGACGTACATAGAAGATGGGGACTTCAAGGAGGTTTTTTAGTAGCTACAGGGCCACATTCATATAGAAGAAGGTGACGACAAGGTTTACTACCATTTCCAGAATGGGTTACTCTACAAGCTCAACAAGATCTATGTCCATAAAGGTGAACAATTGTATCTTATCAGAGAGGCTCACAAATCCAATTTTGTGGGACATTTTGGTGTTGGGAAGACAGTTTCCAACTTACAAAGGTATGTGCACTGTCCAAAAATGCAAGAAGATGTAGTATGTTATATTAGAGGATGTATACTTTGTATGAATAATCCCAATAATAGGAAGTAAGTTCTATACCATTTTGTTGGGAGCATGCCTATTTTGAGAAGGAAGTCTATTTTAGGTGAAGGCCTATTTTTTGATAAGGATCTGTGTTGGGGAAAGACTTATTTTTGGAAAGGAATACCTAATTTCGGAGTGTGTGCAATAGGTGGAGAGAAAGCCACATGCAAAAAAAGAAGGAAAAGCAACATGGAGTGCAAGAAGACTAGCCTAACCATGATAGGGTTAGGGTTTTTGATAAGGATTGTAATGGATATAATCCTATAAAATAGTATAAATAAGGACCTAGGAGATCTAGGTAAAGGGTGTACGTGAGAGAGGGATAGATATGTATGTGTAAGATAGATAGATATCATATAATAACCTATAGATTTGATTATCATGATTTCGTGGGATTGTTGATTGTAATAAGTATTTTGAAGATTCGAGTAAGGTAGTCTTAGAGGGTTAGGTCATAGGCTGAGGAGCCTGGTGTGATCTAGTGAGCCTCACAGAGGGTTCTTACCCTCAATATTGATTGTATTACTAAAGATTTAATGCGCACAATGCAATAATTTGCAACATAATAAATAAAAGAGCAGAGAAGCCAGATCTTTGTGGATGTATCCCTAGGAGGGGGTGAACCACGATAACCCTTGTGTTATGTGTGATTGCTATTGAATGATTTATTTTCTGTTGATATTTAGCTTAAATAATGAATGGCTAGATTAGCTTTATCAGCATGCATGCATATGTTTAAAGATGAATAAAGCATAGAAGTGATTGAATGATTAACAAATATAATGCATAAGGAAGAAAGAACACAACCCCAAGTCCACACTCATTCCTATACTGCAAACACCTGAGTATTGGAGTCAACCATAAAATTTATCTCGAGTGAGACCGTGTTTTGCACCCTATGCGCAGTGTTTCCTTATGATGTACTAGGAGGGCCGATAGTTTTTGTGGGTTTTGTCGGAAACTTGCGAGATCCAAACCTGGGTCATCCCAAGAATAAGTAAGAGAGAACAAAACCAACAAATGGTTCTGTTGCTGACTGGAACTGAACGGGATTGATGTTAGATTACTAAGGGGGGGGGG
>CBVK0100623713.1:0-13479 GCA_900067695.1 Picea abies | reverse complement strand
TATCAATGTAGCATTATCATCCAATAGTTGCAGAGTAAATAAACAATGAAAAAATGAGAAATCATACACATACATAGTACATTGATGTTTTTACGTGGAAACCCAAAGAGGGAGAAAACCAAAAAATGATTTTTCTTATATTTCTTTAAGAATTACATTCATTGGAAGAACCAACTTCCTTTGTTTTCAAACTGCAACTAGAAGGAGGCTCCAAACCCCTAGTTTCTTAGGCTACAACCTGAGGGAAGCTCCAAATCCCCAATTCTATGGCTACAACCAGAAGGAGGCTACAACCCCCTATGTTCTTCGACTACAACCGAAAGGTGGCTACAACCACCTGTCCTTGACCCGTCTGACCACCCTGAAATATAAGTAGAATGATGGAATCACTGTCACATTATCACTGTGAGATATACTGCTGTAAACCTATACCAATCAACCTAGACCAAACAACCTGTCACAACCTGTACCAATAACATATGCCAACATGTACCATACATCAACCTGTACCATAAACAAGTGCATCAACCATGCACCAAACCTGTACAAATAACCAGTCACAATAACCTGTCCAAACAACCTATCACAACAACTTGTCTCATCAATATTATCAACCAAATCAGATCTACTCACCAAGATCAATCACCAAGACAACTCTCAACCATATGCACAATATCACGAAGACGTGCATCAACCAAGCACACCACAACAACTCATAATCATCACCAAGATCAATATGTGCTTCTAATAATATACCGAGACAAGTATGCTATATCATCCATAAACCATGTGTCAACAATACTACTAACAAGTGCCCAACTATACACCTCATGTATGTGCCAACTCATCAACTACTTGTCTACATGTACCTCAACCAAAATCCCTCATCAATTTCATCATCCAAATCTGATCTGATCACATATACCTCAAACACTATACCACAAGTCTATACTTCAAACCATGTGCTACAACCTCATTGTTATACGACTTCTATCTGTACCAATAACTTCAGCAACATACCTCAACCAAAAGACCAATACCCATATGCCAAATACCAACAAAATACCAACTGTATCCCTCAACAAATCTTATATATGCAACAATACTGAACATCCAATACCATCTCAAGAGCTAAACCCTATCTCACAAAACATACCTCAAACAAGATGTGCCATATCTCTCATAAATAGACCCCAACCATGTTACTGTAGTGATTTTTCTATCGAACTTTTTATGTCGTGATTTTTTTGTTACACTTTTTCTGCCGCGATTTTTTTGCCACACTTTTTTTGCCGTGATTTTTCTGCCGCAATTTTTCTACCGCAAATTTTCTGTTGCACTTTTTTTGCAGCGATTTTCCTGCCACACTTTTCTCTATCAATAATACCTGCCCAAATAACCTTTCACCAAATAGATATTCAATGATATTCAATAGGTTCAAGCGTGATTAAATTAGAGAGCCTTGCCTTTTATTTATACTTTCATGTAGCATCCTCAAGGGGTTACCTTTTAACCATCTTAACCAATTTTCCTTATTTTAGGGTTAACCCACTTCTAACCACTTGTCCACCCAATAATTTCTCCATTAAATTTATTATTTAAATAATTTCTTTTGTATCCACTTTGACTTATAGTACACTCATCACTTCACTTTATTATTTACCTTCTAAAATCTCTTTAAACCACTTTCCTTATTTTAGGGAGTTCTCCATTAACTTTATTATTTAAATAATTTCTTTTGCATACTCTTTGACTTATAGTACACTCATCACTTCACTTAATTATTTAAATAATTTCTTCTTTGCAAACACTTTGACTACTTTGACCTTTTAGGGATACTAGATGACTCATGAGGGTTCTCAAACTTCACATGGCCATAACTCTCTAATCGTGAGGAGTTATGTGGAATTCCACATACCACTATAAATGGCATGGCATGTACTATACATCTAGAATAGTCTTACCTACAAATATATCAAAACTCATACAATTATCCATCAAACAAACTTGGGTCCATTACCCAAACCTTTGTGCTACCATAATTCGCTACCAGACTTTCTTCAAGGGTTGACATCAATGAAAACCAACAAAAATAATCAACAATCTCCCCCTTTGGCATTGATGGAAACACTCTGATGAAATACTAAATTCATATCACTCATGCTCCCCTTGTGACCATCGCTCCCCCTGGAACCATGCCTCTGTGATCTTTCTTCAAGCATTTACCTTTGCATCTGAGAAATCTCTCCCCCTTTGTCATCAATGGAAAATGTATCTTTCCATATGGGGCTACTCCCCCTGAATGAACTCTTCCTGAAACTCATCTCCCAACCTGAACTGTCCTCTTTATGGTGCTTCCTCATGTAAATATAAGACATATAAGATATGCATTCAAAATCATTCATTTTGGAGTAGAAATTACTCCGAGTCTCTGGAAAAGATACTCAAAGTATTCCCATGGAAGTGGTTTTGTAAATATGTCTACCACTTGTTCTTTTGTGCCCACATATTCAACATTGATGTTCTTCTCTGCAACCTATTCTCGTAGAAAGTGATACTTGATTGGAATGTGCTTCGTCTTGGAGTGCATCACTAGGTTCTTTGAGATACTGATGGTGCTTGTATTATCACAATAGATTGGAATGGGATCATCATACTCAACCTGTATATCTTTCAGAGTTTGTTTCATCCATAGAACCTGTGTACAACATGATACTACTACAATATACTCTGCCTCACCTATAGATAAATATACTGATGATTGTTTCTTTCTTAGCCATGATACTAAACACTCACCCAAGTAGAATGTTGCTCCACTGGTGCTTCGTCAGTCATCAATGCAACCAACCCAATCTGCATCTGTGTAGGAAATAAGTGATAGATCCTTTCCTTTTGGATACCATAATCCAAACTCTTCTGTTCCTTTGAGATATCTGAAAATCCTCTTCACTGCTACAAAATGTGTTTCCTTTGGTGCTTCTTGAGATCATTCCACCTGTCCAACTTCTTGCATTACATTTGTTCTGGATGCTGTCACATTTAGTAAGATGCCAATCATTGACATGTATTGCCTCTGGTCTGTATAATTTGAATCATCATATTTTCTCAACTTGCAACTAGTTTGCATAGGAGTGGTAACTGGTTTGCAATATTCCAATCCGAACCTCTTTAGCATTTCTCTAATATAATTAGTTTGAGAAATAAAAACTCCTTGGTTTCTTTGACGTATTTGAAGACCCAGAAAGAAGGATAGTTCTCCAAGTAATGACATTTCAAATTCATTTTGCATATCCTTTGCAAATTTATGGCTTAACCTGTCATCATTGCTTCCAAAAATAATATCATCAACATAAACTTCAATTAATAAAATACTATCTTGAGTTACCTTGATGTAGAGGTTGTTGTCTGCACTTCCTTTTCTGAACCCTGCCTGCTATAGATATTTATCCAGTCTAGAGTACCATGCTCTAGGAGCATGTTTTAGACCATACAAGGCCTTATTCAATTTTCACACGTAATTTGCATTCTTTGACAACTGAAATCCTTTTGGTTGTTTGATGTAGACTTATTCTTCATCTTCTTCGTAAAGTTGTTACATTGATTCATTTTATTATTCCTTTAATTCTTGTCCACCTGTTTCATCAGTTGTTACATTGATTCTTTCCACAACTTTGTTCAAATTGAGATTTTAACACTTGTCTACTTTCCTTTTACTTGAGTAACCAACAAGTACTCCTTTGTCCACATGAGAGTCAAACTTCCCCATTCTGCCATCTTCTCTTTTGATGTAGCATTTGCTTCCAAATACTCTGAAGTGCTTCACATTTGATGGTCTTCCTTTCCATAGCTTGCAAGGAGTTTTTTCATTGTTGTTTTTTAGCATTACCCTATTTTGAATGTGAACTGTTGTATGCACTGCATGTGTCCAAAAAATATCTATCAATTTTGAATCCATTAGCATTGTTTGAGCCATTTCCAGTGTAATTATCATCCATTACGATAATGTTCCTTTGTTTCTGAACCACTTTCTGAACCAATTTATGAATCCATGCTCTCGTCCACTATCATATATCTACCCAAACCTGCTAAGTGTTCTTATGAATCCATCTCTATCCAAGACTCTACTGCACAACTGTCCATAATGTCGACTCATTTATCACTATACTATCATGAAGTATTCAGTACTACAACTGATTGTACTTCTGCTAACTGACTGCTCTGGATCTGTCTATTCAAACTTTGCAAGCTTCTCAAAGGATGGTTCTTTGGTATGTCACAACTATCGCATAGAATCCCCTTATGTAATATTCATGTTACCTAGGAGTCTCTAAGCTGGATGGATTAGAACAATTCCCGCTCTAATGTGTATTCATCATCATCTTCATTGGTAGATTCATCATCTCTCTAAGCTCTGACTTCTTTCTTTTTGTCTGTGGATTCATTTTTCACTACAATGTCTGAAAGTACAATATCTTGAACTTGTTCCTTATGTTCTTTCAGTTGTTTTCCAAACCTTTCTGTATCCGACATCTTTCTTTTTCTCTATAGAGTTTTCTTCATCTCATTTTATTTCCAATCTTGCGATCTTTGGGACCTGGTCTTTGTTCCCCTATTCTTCGTGTTTTCTTATCCATACTTTCTTACATTTGATATCGTTGTTCTCTTTCATGGAAGTATTGATCATGCTTCTACAATCACTAGCTATGTGTCCATAGTTATGACATTTGTAACATTCAATGTTACATGGGGCCACATAGGCATTTCTTGCTTCGATATTTCTTTATAATCCCTGCAATGTGCAACCTTATGTCCAAAGTTAGTACAATAAAAACAATGACCATAAAAGAAATTTGCATACATGGGAGTGAATGATCTTCTTTGTGGCATAGTCATTAAGAATGTTTTCCTTGACTGATCATGATCATGATCATGATAGAAACTTCTTTGTGGCTTGAACATTTATGGTCTTCTTGAAGATGTATCTTCAATAGTTTTCTTAGATTCTGGTTGACCATGATTCCTTCCTTTGAGTACTTCTGCATAACTCTTTCTAATTTCTTCATTCTTGTTTTCTAGCAACCTAGAGTGCTTCTCTTCATTATCTATAACTGATGTGGATGTTTTGTCTCTTCAACTTTCTTGTTGATCTTGACGATTTTAGTTTTCAATGTGACAACTTATTCTTCAATATTCTCAACCTCTTCTTCTTTCTTAATTATTTGAGACTTCATGACTTCTTTTGTTCTTTTCGCTTCTTCAAGCTGAATTTTTAATGTGATTATTTCTTCTTCAAGTCCTTTCTCTTCTTGACCAAACTCTACCTCAAGCTAGTTTAGATCGTTAGTTCTTTCCTTAAGATGATATGTCAATATCTTCTCTCTCATTTATGCTTCTTCCTTCTATGCTTTTATGTTGGCTTCCAAATATTTCTTTTGATATTCATTATTTTCTTTAATCTTTCTGGTTTCTTCTAGCTAAGTTCTTAAGTTCTCAATGACCTATTGGGATTCTTAAAAAATGTGAACACTTTCCTTTTGTTTCATCAATTATTTCTTGAGAGACTTGTTTTCTTCTCTTAGTTCATCTAAAGAACTAATCAATTCTTCTTCACAATTGTATTCCTTTTCAATTAGTTTTTTTTGTTTCATTTCCTTCATGGCATTCTATTTCAAGATGTCTGTGTTTTTCACAATTAAAGCAAAACAACATACCTCTGGTGATTATGTACTCTTCATCTTATGAATTTGTTTGACATGGTGAACACAATTCTTCTTGATCCGTATCTGCATCTTCTTTGGCATTTTATGAATCTGTGATGGGTGAAGAATATATGTCAAGTAACTTATCCCGAAGTTCTTTGGCTGATGAAGATTTACTAACCTTTTCTCTTACAGGATTAGGTAATCCTTCCCAGATTAAATCCATTGCTATTTTGTTATTCTTCTTCAATTTGTTCTTGGCTTCAATCTTTTCCCTTTTTGAACTATCATATCCTGTAACGACTGATAGTCAAATATAATGTCCCTGTGCTTGTAAAAATACTTTAGTCCTTCTTCTCCACATCTCATACTTAAAACCATTCTGACCATTAAACATTGGTACTCCATTCTAATCAACTTCTGCTTCATCATACTCTTCCTCTTCTGAATCTGTCTGACATAATGAACATCTTTCTTCTTGTTCTGTATCTGCATCTTCTTTGGCATTCTCTGAATCTGCGATGGGTGAAGAATATATGTGAAGAAAGTTCTTTGGCTGATGAACATTTACCAACCTTTTCTCTTACCAGTTTAGGTAATCCTTCCCAGATGAAATCCATTGCTATTTTGTTATTCTTCTTCAATTCCTTCTTGGTTGCAGTCTTTGCCCTTTTTGAACTATCATATCCTGTAACAACTGATATCCAAATATAATGTCCCTGTGCCTGTAAAAATACTTCCGTCCTTCTGCTCCAAATCTCATACTTAAAACCATTCTGACCATTAAACATTGGTACTCCATTCTCAGAATAATCCATGATCTCCTTCCAGTGGTTAAACTGTTTCCTGAAAGAATCGGTTCTGATACCAATTGTTGGATTACTGAGAGGGGGGGGTGAATCAGTAATAGAGAAATTCAATCCTTTTTAACCAAAAAATGCAAGTGTTATATCAATGTAGCATTATCATCCAATAGTTGCAGAGTAAATAAACAATGAACAAATAAGAAATCATACACATACACACTACACCGGTTTTTTTATGTGGAAACCCAAAGCGGGAGAAAACCACATAATGCTTTTTCTTATATGTCGTTAAGAATTACATTCATTGGAAGCACCAACTTAATTTGTTTTCCAACTGCAATTGGAAGGAGGCTCCAACCCCCTAGTTTCTCAAGCTACAACCTGAGGGAATCTCCAACTCCCCAATTCTCTGGATACAACCAGAAGGAGGATACAACCCCCTATGTTCTCCGGCTACAACTAGAAGGTGGCTACAACCACCTGTCCTTTCTCCATCCGACTGCCTTGAAATATAAGTAGAATGATGGAACCAGTGTCACACTATCACTGTGATATATACTACTGTAAACCTATACCAATCAACCTAAACCAAACAACCTGTAACAACCTGTACCAATAACATGTGCCAACATGTACCATACATCAACCTATACCTCAATCTGTACCATAAACAAGTGCATTAAACATGCACCAAACCTGTACAAATAACTTGTCACAATAACCTGTCCAAACAACCTATCAAAACAACCTGCAATATTATCAACGAAATCAAATCTACTCACCAAGATCAATCACCAAGATGTGCATCAACCAAGCATACCACAACAACTCATAATCATCACCAAGATCAATATTTGCTTCTAATAATATACCAAGACAAGTATGCTACATCAATCATAAACCATTTGTCAACAATACTACTAACAAGTGACCAACTATACACCTCATGTATGTGCCAACTCATCAACTACTTGTCTCAACCATGTTCCCAACATGTACCTCAACTAAAATCCTTCATCAATTTCATCATCCAAATTTGATCTGATCACATATACCTCAAACACTATACCACAAATCTGTACCTCAAACCATGTGCTATAACCTCACTATTATACAACCTCTATCTGTACCAATAACTTCAACAACATACCTCAACGAAAATACATATACCCATATGCCAAATACCAACTGTATCCCTCAACAAAACTGATATATGCAACAATACTAAACATCCAATACCATCTCAAGAGATAAACCCTAGCTCACAAAACATACCTCAAACAAGATGTGCCATATCTCTCATAAATAGACCCCAACCATGTTGTTGTCGCGATTTTTCTACCTCACTTTTTCTACCGCACTTTTTCTGTCGCATTTTTTCTGCCGCGATTTTCTGCCACACTTTTTCTATTGCAATTTTTCTATCGCATTTTTTCTGCCGCGATTTTTCTTCCGCACTTTTTTTGCCGTGATTTTTTTGCCGCAATTTTTCTATCGCACTTTTTCTTCCACACTTTTCTTTATGAATAATACCTACCTAAATAACCTTTCACAAAATAGATATTCAATGATATTCAATAGGTTCAAGTGTGATTAAATGAGAGAGCCTTGCCTCTTATTTATACTTTCAGATAGCATCCTCAAGGGGTTACCTTTTAACCATCTTAACCCATTTTCCTTATTTTAGGGTTAACCCACTTCTAACCACTTGTCCACTAAGTAATTTCTCCATTAAATTTATTATTTCAATAATTTATTTTATATCCACTTTGACTTATAACACACTCATCACTTCACTTTATTATTTACCTTCTAAAATATCTTTAAACCACTTTCCTTATTTTAGGGAGTTCTCCATTAACTTTATTATTTAAATAATTTCTTTTGCATACTCTTTGACTTATAATACACTCATCACTTCAATTTATTATTTAAATAATTTATTCTTTGCAAACACTTTGACTACTTTGACCTTTTAGGGCTTCTAGATGACTCATGAGGGTTCTCCAACTTCACATGGACATAACGCTCTAATTGTGAGGATTTATGTGACGTTCCACGTACCACTGGAAATGGCATGACATGTACTATACATCTATAATAGTCTTACCTGCAAATATGTCAAAAATCATACCATTATCCATCAAACAAACTTGGTTCCATTACCCAAACCTTTGTGCTATTGGAATTCGCTACCAGACTTTCTTCAAGGGTTGACATCAATGACAACCAACCCAAATAATCAACAATTGTGTAGACAGGATCCATGAAAGAAATGCGTGGAGGATGAAAGTATAAAACAAAATGTTCAGGCCATGGAATCCAACAAAGACAAAGATTGAAAGATGGTTGCAAATAAAGGAACTTGAGTTTGCGTAAATATCTTGACAAATATGTGTTTAGAGACTTGCATGAGGTATTTTTCTTTTATTTCCCACATTTGTTGTAGGAGTGGTTATTGAGGTTAAATTACAACCACCCTAAAAATCGAATTAGACAGTTGGAGTGGAATCATGTGGATATTGCACAGTTACAACAAGTTAATAACAAATTTACACACGCAGTAGATTTTTGGTTAGGCAACATTGTTGCAGGGTTTATCACCGAATTTGCAGTAGATACTGCGAATTCCTACACCACAGCAGAGAAATATTTTATAAAGAAACCCAGAAGTAGGTACATTATATCATTGTATACTTCAATCAAGATTTTACTATATGACAACTATGTGATTACCATGGAATCAGACAACTAAACTTCCTTGCGTGCATGGGGGAAGTGCAGAAGCACTGACAAGAGGTTGAGATATGGAAGAGGAGATGGATAAGGGAAAGAAGGAGGCCATGGACCCAATCATGATGGAAGAAGTCCAAATAAAGAAGATAATGTAAAAATATGAAAAGACGCGCAATGGAGTACCCTACCAATATAAAATGAATAACAAGAAGAGAGCCATAGCTGACAGAGAGGGCTTGGAAAACGATGAAGAGGAGGTAGAGGATCTCCAGGCTATGGAGCAGATTGAGAAAATCCTACGTGCAATGTATGAAAGGAAAAAAGGAGTTCCAGGGTCAGAAAAAGAAGGCAAAACTCCAATTCAGATCACCGTTAATGTGGAACCTACAACCCCATGTGCGAATAATACACTAGAAAGAAAACCAACGTTTAGACAACCAAATTTTACTAGAATAAAAGAAAAAGGAAAGGGATCCAATCACATAGCATCAACTAGGGGAGCCAGTTCATGAAGTAACAGTCAATTGTCTACACAACATAGAGGCAATAGTTCAACACAATTCAAAATGGCAGGACATGATCCCACAATCAGGTTACCATAATTTTGGGGAGAGGTATTAGAGGAACCTGAAAAGAAATTATTCATCTACGAGAAGATTTGGGAAGAAAAGAAGATCACATATGAGGATACAAATCTCGCGCAGTTAACTATCACACTAAGAGACCACACATTAGACTAGTACATGAGCCTAGATTTAAATAGTCCATAGGGAGTACAAAAGACGATCACAGACATGAAAAAACTATTTGTAAATGAATTCTAGAATCCCGGCTCAAAAGACTAGAACATGAATGAAATGATTGAAATCAAGAAAAAACTAGGTGAGTCTATTTGGGAGATTGATGAGAGATTCAAATGTCTTAAATGAAACTTGAAATATGCAATTACTGACATGCAACATAGGCACTTATTTGTCAACTCACTATTACCACACTTGAAATACCCATTAAGACAACATAAATTCCAAACTCGAGTAGAGGCTCTACAGGCAGCCTTAGAACTAGTATCAGAAGACAGATCCAACAATAGAGGAGCTGAAGGAGTATCTGAAGAATCTAACATTTCAACTTAATCATAATAAGGGAAAAGAGAAAAGAGAAGTTGTTTGGTGTACCCTATGCAGGGAAGAAGGACACCATAAGAACGAATGTCCAAATTTTGCACAATATATGGAAATAGGAGTACCAAACCCCTTGCCAATAGGAGGACCATGGTGCAATATTTTTAAAACACATGGGAATGATCCATATCATTATCCAATGATGCATAAATATAAGACAGTACCGAAAATCTCATATTTCATTTTTTGCAGATCAGTGGGTCATGATGATAAGGATTATAGAATGATGGAGTTGATGAGATAAAGAACTTCAGATACTTATAGAGCGCAAGAAAAATGATGAAAGGACAAGTTGCACCCCATTTCAACTAGACACCACAACAATACAATAATGCACAGCCGCAATACAATAATGTGCAACCACAATATAACCCCACGCAGTATAACCATGTATCCCAGTACAATGCACCACGAGGAGATAGAGGTGGATACATATGTGGAGGAAGAGGCATAGGAGGATTTGGATGAGGAAGAGGACTGGTAGTATGCCACAAATTCCAACAACCAAGATGTTATACAAGGGATTGTCCACTTCCACTAGTGACATGTATGTACTTTCGCGCAACAGACCATGACACAGAAGATTTCCCAACACTCTTGGGAAAGATCCATGAAAAAGGAACCAGAACAACGAGAATGTCCAATGGATCTCTGGAGAAGCCAGGGATGAGGGAAGAAACATTAATATAGTCACTCAAGGAGGAGCCAAGACAATAAATGATGCAACAAGACAATATCCAGTTCACAACCAATGGGTTGTGAAGAACATTGAGCCACAAAAGCAGTTTGACACATGGAAAGAAAAGGAAACATTTAAGGAGGCTAGATAAGAGTTTATCAAGAAGAATCTCGCGTCTACATAAGTCGCACAACAAACTCAAAACCCACCAATGTACGAGATGCCATCCTCAATGGATCATACCAATGAAAGAAAACTTTTAGAGCAAGTAAGTACCATATAGAATTTTTTGCGATCATGTGTTAAAATATTGAATGATCCATCATCTGTTAAAGTCTTACAAAATTTGCTAGAAAGATGCAACAAAGAGGTAGAAGGCAAGTTAGAATAGAAAAAATTCAATCATCTCCATACAAGAATAAGGACAAACAAATAATTCATACTAAATACTAATATTGGGGATTTCAACATGGGAGATATTATACTGGACTTACGCTCTGAATTAAATGTCTTACCTAAGAATACATGGTAGTGTATGGGACAACCCACACTAGGTTATTCTCTTGTCTAGTTGAAACTAGCAAATCAACATAGAGTGTTACCAATTGGAAGGCTTAAAGGTGTGACAGTAGATCTGGATGGAGTGCGCACTAAGGCATATTTTGAAGTGATAGAGATAGTAGATGGCACAACACCTTACCCAACATTACTTGGATTTGATTGGGAATTTGATAACCAGGATATAATCAAACTGAAGACAAGAAAAATGACTTTTGAATTAGGTGAATATAGTGTCATTGCACCATTGGATTCTTTAGAAGGAGAAAAGTTTGTAGAGGCCACTTGCTTCGATCTGGAAGAAATAAACCAGTTGTACAAAACCACCTCGCAAAAAGAGGATTATGTTAACCAACTGTAGATGGGATACTTAGCTAGAGAAGAATTACATCATGTGCTTCCGACTCAAACACAGGTTTGGATAATTGGTAAAAATGATTACATGAAGTTTCCACAAGGAGGTGCACAAGAATAAACTGCGCAGTAATATGGGTTGGTATAGAGATAAGAGAAACTCCCAGTTTTCATGGGCTAAATGAATTAGAAGAATTCTTGAAAAATACTAAGAGGAAGTGTTAGATAATCATAGGCTCTTATCCCTATATATTTCACTCAAGGAAACACCTGCAAGATGGTGGGGGGCGCATAAAGAAACAATTTAGGACTGGTATCAGTGTAAATGACTATTGAGCATTATATTTGGCACAAAACAAGGGAGAAATAAAATGTAGAGGTATGATGGGAAAGGAACACCCCTAGAACACTTGGAGAAGTGTAGGACACAATGGAGGATGACACCACCAGAGGAATGGCCTCATCACTTTATCCATACATTGGAAGGGATCCCAAGGAACTTCTATATAGACTAGGAAATGCGCAGAGGCACTACAGAATGGACATGATTACAATAGAATTTTGTAGTAACTTTCTCATTTGAACATGAGAACCTCAACATTGATGCAACGTTGAAGCTGATACGGGGAGTGATATTTATTGATGAACCAGAGGTTGAAATCATGACAGAATATCAACAACAAAACATACATGCAATCAATGAATTAATCTTATGCTATCATGTCCAAGAGGAAGTACCATATGAAGATGACCCACAAAACATTCAAATTATAGAGATTGAAGGAGAGAGAGAGAGGTGGAAGGTTCATCTTTGGAGTCATAAGTATTTTCTGCACCAATCAAAGTTAAGAAAGTCAACATTGGGACGAATGACAATCCTAAAATGGCAAGTATTGGAGACTAATAGTATGAGCAAACATTAGAAAGAATATTAGATTTTCTGCGTGAATACAATGACCTGTTTTGAACAACCTTTACAGAGATGAAAGGCATAGCAGGGGAGCTAGGTGAGATGAAGATACCCCTCAAACCTAATGCTAGACCTGTCAGGCAAATACCATACAGACTGAATCCAGTGTATAAGTAGAAAGTGAAAGCAGGAATTGACCGAATGTTGGAAGATGGTATCATAGAACCAGTAGAGGAATCTAAATGGATCAGTCCTATGTTAGTCCAAGAAAAGAAATAATGGGAGATAAGGATTTGTGTATATCTGAGGAAACTCAATGACGCTTTCTTAAATGACCCTTTCCCTACCCCTTTTACAAACGAATTCTTAGAGAATGTGGGAGGCCAGGAAGCATATTCATTTACAGATGGATTCTCAAGTTACCATTAGATCAAAATAGCTCCAGAGGACAGGTATAAGACTACTTTTTCTACAAAATGGGGATCCTACCAATATACATTCATGCCATTTCGGCCGAATAATGCACCAACTATATTTTCAAGGGCTCCTCAGCAGA
>CBVK0100623702.1:0-20421 GCA_900067695.1 Picea abies | reverse complement strand
TTTATCCTTCCTGAGATTTTATAAAAGACCCTTTGCACGCACTCCTTGCGGCAACCTTCAAACACATCTAAATGTTTGAACCTTTTCGACTCTGCGCACACCTGCAATAACAGTCCTTCAACTCTCACTCAGGTTCACAACCTTGAACTTCACTCAGTCTGTACACTCCTTGCACGGCTCCTATGCCCAACTGCACCCTTGGGATGAATGAGAAAAAAAGCTGTCTCTATCTGAACCCTCTGTCAATGCACTCCTTGCGGACACTTAAACTGCACTCCTTGCAGGAATTCTCTGGCTCAAATAGAGAAACAATTGAAACTCATTCCATCACCCTTTCAGACTTCAAACGAGATCGGTCTCGGCATTCCTGCTGAACCGCTCTTCCGATCTCACGGCTCCTATGCCCAACTGCACCCTTGGGATGAATGAGAAAAAAAGTTGTCTCTATCTGAACCCTCTGTCAATGCACTCCTTGCGGACACTTAAACTGCACTCCTTGCAGGAATTCTTTGGCTCAAATAGAGAAACAATTGAAACTCATTCCATCACCCTTTCAGACTGAGAAACAATTGAAACTCATTCCATCACCCTTTCAGACTTCAAACTCAAACATGAAATCACATACACAGCATATAAAAGCAAATGTATAATAGGAAACAACCATTCTTGAGCATAGCATTCAACATCAGTACACAGAGAACAGACACAAAACCATGAATTTGAATCAAAGTTTTCTTCTATTAATTCAAATATCTGTACATGGGTGTTCTTACACAGCTCTCTGCATTCTCTTTCTCTCTTCAACAATGTTGCTTCATAATAATGTTACAATGCACAATGAGGGTCTCTATATCTCGTTTCCCTCTTGCGCTCTCAATTGTCTAATCTAGAATTAAATTTCTATCTACCTGCATTAACTCCTATAAATGCCTCTACCTACTAAGGATGAGAGCTAAAGGCTCAAGGTCCGATTACAATATACAAAGTGCACTTCATCTTAATGGCTCATTTAAGATCGCACAACAACTTCAAGGTTTTTTCAAAATTTATGCTGGCGCTTGTCCAGTTGTCCTCCGCTTCTGCGCTGGCTCGCTTGATGTGGGAGATGCTCCTGCATCATACTCCCTCGCTTGAAAACTTTCATGGGCTCCTGTCCATGAGATCCTGCATTGTCTTTCCATGCTTCTATATCTCTACTTCATTCTCCCAGCTGGCATCTTCAACTGGATGGTTCTTCCATTTGACCATATACTCAAAGTATTCTTTTCTTCTGGTCTTCTTACCAACCCTCTTGTCCAGTATGCATTCCATCTGTAGCTTCTCTGCAACTGGCATCTGCTTTCTCCACTGGATCACTGACTGCTCATCTCCAGTTCCTGTTTCATCAGCTCTGTAGGGGCACAAATCTAAGATATTGAATATCGGAGAAATTTCGATCCCATCGGGTAATTCAATCTCATAATCGTTTGTTCCAAATTTCCTCAAGACCCTACATGGTCCAATTTTCTTCATCTTCAATTTATTATATGTTCCTCTCAGGAACCTTTCTTTCCTCAAATGTGCCAGAACTAGATCACCAACCTCGAACTGAAGTTATCTCCGATGCTGATCGTCTCTGCTTTTATATTCGTGACTTGAATTCTGCAGTCGCTCCTTCACCCGGCTGTGAAGTTCTTTCATCGCCTCTGTGAACTCTTCTGCACTAGCGCTGCTAGTCGCAGTCTATTCTAAATCCCTCAGTTCAGAAATTCCCCTCAGCTACATGCCATAAACAACCTAAAATGGACTCTGTGGCCTGTGCTCTTGTTGACTGAGTCATTATACACAAACTCTGATTGTGGTAATATACTATCCCATTGGCTATAGTGCTCTGTCACCAAGCTTCTCAACAAGTCTCCCAGACTTCTGTTCACCACTTCTATCTGTCCATCTGTCTGAGGATTATATGTTGAACTAAACAAAAAGTTAGTTCCCATCTTTTTCCATAAGGTCCTCCAAAAATGCCCTATGAATTTCGTATCTCGATCAGAGATTATACTCCTTGGCAACCCATGAAGTCGAATGACCTCCTTGAAAAACAGATTAGCAATGTGAGTTACGTCACTAGTCTTTTGACATGGAATGAAGTGTGCCATTTTGGAAAATCTATCCACCACCACAAAGATTGAATCAACACCTCTTTGTGTCCTTGGCAACCCCAATACAAAATCCATGCTAATTTCATCCCATGGACTTTCTGGTATGGGGAATGGTTGATAGAATCCCGCATTCTGCTTCCTTCCCTTCGAATGCTGGAAAATTCTACATCTGTCTACAAATATCTTGACATCTGCCCGCATTCCCGGCCAAAAATATGACTCATTCAACTTTGCAAACATCTTGTCGTGACTAAAATGTCCTGCCAATCCTCCACTGTGTTTCTCTTTCAGCAAATTCTTCCTCATGGAGCATTTCGGAATACACAATTGATTGCCCTTAAACAAAAATCCTTCCTGGATCATATACTCTATCCACGGGCTTCTGTCTCTGAGAACTGGATTCTCAGCCGCTTCATATGCCTCTTGAAAATGTGGATCATCTGCGTACATGTCCCTGAGAGCATCAAAACCCAGTGTTTTGACTCGGAACTCCTGCAATAGCAAACACTTCCTGCTCAAAGCATCAACAACTTTGTTAGCAGTACCATAAATATGTTTAATCACAAAAGTGAAATTATGCATATACTCAACTCATTTGACATGTTTCTGATTCAAATTCTCCTATTGAGTCACAAACTGCAGTGCATGATTGTCACTGTACAAGACAAATTCTTTCAGGATTAAGTAATGCCTCCATTTCTTCAATGCATGTATGATAGCATAAAACTCCTTGTCATAAGTGGAGTATTTCAACTTTGCTTCATTCAGCTTCTCGCTGAAGTATGCGATTGGCTTGTCTTATTGACTTAAGACTGCCCCAATTTCAAATCCGCTTGCATCATATTTCACCTGAAATGTTTTCTGGAAATCAGGCAACACCAGAATTGATTGTTCCATAATATTCCTCTTCAATAGATTAAAACTTTTTTCAGCCTCTGTTGTCCAGTGAAAATACTTATGCCGCTTCTTCACTGTATCCATCATTGCTGTGTTGATTCCACTGAAATTCCTGATGAATTTTCGGTAGAAACTAGCCAAACTGTGAAAACTTCTCACCTCAAATATGTTCCTCAGTGATGGCCAATTCTTGATCACTTCCACCTTATCTGGATCCATCCTCAACTCATTTGTAGAAATAACAAATCCCAAGTAAATGAGCTTTGTCTTCATGAATGAGGACTTCTTCATGTTAATCAACAACTTCTTCTGCTGTAGCTTCTGCATCACTGTAGCCAAATGCTTCAAATGCTCTGCTACTATCTTACTATAAACCAGTATGTCATCCAAATACACAATGACAAATTTTCCAATGAACTCCTTCAGGACTTCATTCATCAACCTCATGAAGATACTCAGTTCATTTGTTAAGCCAAATGGCATAACGAGCCATTCATACAACCCTTCGTTGGTTTTGAATGCAGTCTTCCATTCATCACCTTCTCTCATGCGAATCTAATGATAACCGCTTTTCAAATCAATCTTTAAAAAGTACCTTGCTCTGCTCAAGCAATCCATCAAATCATCCATTCTTGGAAATGGGAATCTGTACTTGATGGTTATCTTGTTGATCGCCCTCGAGTCAGTACACATCCTCCAACCTCCATCTTTCTTCGGACTGAGTATTGTTGGAACAACACATGGACTCAAGATTTCCCTAACCAAACCTTTGTCCAATAACTTCTGGACTTGCCTTTTAACCTCTTCATTCTCTTGCGGCGTCAATCTGTACATGGCTTTATTTGGTAAAATGGCTCCTAGTATGAGATCAATATGGTGACTCACACTTCTGATTGGTGGCAATGAACGAGGTAGTTTGTCCACTATGATGTCAGCGAGCTCTTCCAGCAGTTCATGAATTTCTTCTGGTAAATCATCCACTCTTGTGCTAGTCAAAACAATCCTCAGCTTTCTGACCAAAAATAATTGTGGATCCTCCTTCTTCTTAACCTATGTAAGAAGTTCCTTCCCACTCATGAGAAGTACAGTGTTTCTTACTTCTGGCTTCACTTCCTTATCCTTTATCGGAAGCAACATGTGTGTCCTCCCATTCTTCTCCAGGGTGTATGTGTTCATTCGCCCATCATGAATCACATTCCTGTCATATTGCCATGGTCTACCCAACAATAGATGAAAAACATCCATGGGAATAACATCACACAATATCTTATCATTATATCCACCTATCTTGAATTCAACCAAGCATTGTTTAGTAATAGTTACCTAGTGTCCTTTCTGTAGCCACGAAACTCTGTATGGGCTTGGATGATCAGTCGTCTCTAGCTCCAGCTTCTCTACCATCTCTGTAGATATGAGATTATCTGTGCTACCACTATCTACAATGACCTTGCATACCCTATCCTTGGTCTTGCAAGCAATCCTAAAAAGTCTGGTTCTTTGGACTGAACTTTCCACCTCCTTCTCGGGTGCTAAAAGGACTTTTCGCATCATCAACGATCTTCCGCCTTCAGCGTCTTCTGCCTCAACATCCCACCTCTGTGCTTCGGTGATGTGAGCTTCTCCAATGTTCTTATTTTTCTCTGGACACTCGTAAGACTTGTGCCCATTCTTCCCACACGTGAAGCATGTGATTACTCCACCTCTTCCTCTTCCTCTGCCTCTAGTACGAGGAAAAGTGTTGTTATCAGCATAATCTCCCCTCTGCTCATTATGTTGTCCTCCCTATTCAGCATATTGTTGCCTTCGCTGCAAGGTTCCACCTCTCTTTGTATGAGTCTGAGGTTTCTTCCATTCCTCCTTGGGCTTCTAGCATTTTTCCTGGGCAACTGATTTGCCTCTGGGCTGGCTTCTGCCTCAACCTCTCTGACTCTGCTTTCAGCTCAGCTTCTCTTCTGCTTTCAGAGCCATTTGATAAGCATCTTCCACTGTTCGGATGGTAACCATGCTCATCTCGTCCTGGATATCATATCTCATGCCATTCATGTATCTAGAAACTTTCTCATCATCGCTCTCCTGATGACCTACCCTGATGTTCAGTTTATAGAATTCCTCGGTGTATTCTTTCACTGTCATCAGCTTCTGCCTCAGGTTCTGCATCCTCCTGAACAAAGTAATTTGATAGTCTCTAGGGATGAATTTCTCCTTCATCTTTGCGATCATCCTGTCCTAGCTCTTGATCTTCTGCTTGCCCTTGCAACGTCTGTCAGCTTACAGTTCATACCACCATAATGCTGCATGTCCCTTCAAGCATGTGACAACATGCTTGAATTTCTTGTCCTCTTCGACATCTTCATAGTCGAAGTATGTGTCAAGAGCTCTAATACAGTCTAGAAGCTCCTTTGCATCCAAGTTTCCCTCATAAACTGGAATGTCTATCTTCGCTCTCGCACCCATCCTGGTAATAGCTCTGATCAAACACTCGTTTGATGCATCTTCGGCTGCAACTTCTTCTTCCCGTTCAGCCTCAATTTCGCTTTCAGAATCACTCAGATCCCCTGCACTAGCTGTGCATCTTTGTGCTATCTCCATTTCTTCGAGTCTAGCTCAAAGATCACACATTTGTTTCTAAATGGCTTGGTCTATCACCTGCTTGCCTCTTCTTCTCGACATTTCCCTATCCTCTAGATCGGGTGACTGTCTTTCTCTCCTTGGTGGCATGATAGATTCTCTTCTCTGCTACAGAAAGCAAAGAATCTTTCTGTGCTCTGATACCACTTAACGCAGACGCGCGCCCGCAAGCACGTCTGCTCACAGGATCTTCTCTTTCTCTCTCGGCTCGAAGAACTCAATTGTTCTTCTATTCCCCTATTGGGAAATCTGCACCCACAACAATCCTCGTGGGATCCCCCTTCTTTACAAATCGGGAGATCGGAATTTTCAACTTTGCGAGTCTAGCGGTCGACCTTTGGTTTCATGAATCCACAAAACCTGACAGCCAGTCAACGCTGAATTTTCCCTATCGGGACTTTACCTATCGCGATTTGGGCACTTGCAGTGTCGAGCAACTTGTTTCTTCGACCCCCAAATCCCTATGCGCCGAAACTTCGATGCGCTCGCGAGTTGACTTTTCCACTCCCTGTCACCTCGTTGGGATTTCGGATTCCGCTATATCGCGAATCCTGATGTCAAATGTTCGAAACTTCTCACTGCGAACCCTCGATGAAGCATGCCACATGTCCACTCCTCTGACGCCTGTGGCCTCACACTATTCTTGTACCTGTCGAAATATCGCGTATCACAATATCGCGATTCCCATTGCAATATATTAGAGTTTCAATCCACAAAACCCCGATACACGATACACGCATAGATCCAACGGCCCTTGTGGCTTGGGTCAACATCTCTGCCCCTCCTGAGCTTTTAGCCTTTAGAGAATATGACGCTGTATCTCCCTTGCACCTCTGCAAGATCTAACGGCCCACAAATTATCGCAAATTCTCCTCGGAGAATACCGACCGTCTGTTCCTCCTGATGAGGTCTGCGAAATGACTAAGTGTTCCTCCGTGGAACTCATCCAACTGCACATGACTTGCGACACTTGCTTACGAACTTCCAGTTGTAACTTCCCTGCACTTTCCTTCAACAACCTTGAAGGATTTATCCTTCCTTGGCTTTTATAAAAGACCCTTTGCATTCAGTCCTTGAGGCAACCTTCAAACACATCTAAATGTTTGAACCTTTTCAACTCTGCACACACTTGCAACAACAGTCCTTCAACTCTCACTTAGGTTCGCAACCCTGAACTTCACTCAGCCTGTGCACTCCTTTCACAGCTCTTGTGCCCAATTGCACCCTTGGGATGAATGAGAACAAAATATGTCTCTATCTAAACCCTCTGTCAATGCACTCCTTGCGGACACTTCAACTGCACTCCTTGCAGGAATTCTCTGGCTCAAATAGAGAAACAATTGAAACTCATTCCATCACCCTTTCAGACTTCAAACTCAAACATGAAATCACATACACAGCATATAAAAGCAACTGTATAACAGGAAACAACCATTCATGACCATAGCATTCAACATCAATACACATAGAACAGACACAAAACCATGAATTTGAATCAAAGCTTTCTTCTATTAATTCAAATATATGTACATGGGTGTTCTTACATAGCTCTCTGCATGCTCTTGCTCTCTTCAACAATGCTTCTTCATAATAATATTACAATGCAAAATGTGGGTGTCTATATCTCGTTTCCCTCTTGCGCTCTCAACTGTCTAATCTAGAATTAAATTTCTATGTACCTGCATTAACTCCTATAAATGCCTCTACCTACTAAGGACGAGAGCTAAAGGCTCAAGGTCCGATTACAATATACAAAGTGCACTTCATCTTAATGGCTCATTTAAGATCACACAACAACTTCAAGGTGTTTTCAAAATTTGAGCTGGCGCTTGTCCAGCTGTCCTCCGCTTTTGTGCTGGCTCGCTTGATGTGGGAGATGCTCCTGCATCATAGCCTAACATCCATCCCATACAAACCAAGTTAGATAGAAAAGAGAGATCCCTCTCTGAGTCTTGGAGGGCTAGATCCAAGACTCCAAGTAGTTTGAGGTTACATCTATGACTGCCTCCGCAGCCTTGGGAAAATTACAGAGCGTTAACATTTTGGCGACCGTACTAGGGACGCGAGCTTTCGAGTTCTCCAGAAAATATTTCAAGTTCAGATTTGACTTCTGATGGTGAACAGAAGACAAACACAGGAAGGCTATACCATTCACCTGGCGACTCCATTGTTCAAGATCTCGAGCTTCAAAGCTCACAAGCGACTTCACTACTGAAGAATCCAGATTTCAAAGCCTTGATGATGTTTCAAGATGACAGGGTATGTGGAAAATCCTATATCTTGTGAATCCATAGAAGAATTCAGGGGTAAGTTAGCAGAATTTCACATTAACAAAGACTTTTTAACGACTGTGTTTCATATTTTGGAATCGAGAAAATTTTCCCCTAAAAGTAAAATTTGTTTTCTTGAGCTAGTTATTGAAAAGTTCAAAAATGATATTGAACTTTTGGATTCTCAAATTCAGTCATATAATTTCCTAGATCTCAAAGAATTCTTGGAAAATCTTCCTTCTCCAAAGCAAGAGGAAATTGTACTACCTGATGATTTTTAGATTGATGATGATTATGTTTTCAAGTATAAGGCTGAAGTTGTAGATGCATGGTTTGATTTTGAGAATGCAACTGATCAACTAGTCATTGAAGATCTAGAGGAAAATATCACGCATCATGTTTTAATTGATCCTATAGCAGATTACATGGAGGTCCATGTTAGCTTGAGTTTTCAAACATGTTTTCTCTATAAGGACTGAAAATGTCAACAACTGCCATTTCATATTATGAGGACACATAATCAAGGTATACTTAGGATTTCACCGACAAGAAATCGAGTGGTCCATTTGTTTTTGCAGCTACATGACTAGATTCATTGGCATTTCTGTATTACCTGATTCAGCAAAATTATCAAGTAGATTAGGGTAGGTAGATGGGTGCAAATAAGTTCAGTACTCTGAGCATTTTTCTAGTTTCAGTTTCAGATTGCTTTTCAGTTTTTCAGTTCAAGTATGATCCAGACTTTAGTTTGCAGAGAGTTTTCGTTTCAGTTCAAAATCTTCAGCTACCAGGGATTTTGTAGCTGATCGGGTTGCATGTTGGGGAACAGCCCAATGGATAAGGCACTAATTATCAAGTTCCCATAGTTCAATGGTTCTAGACATCTCCTTTGGAGCTATCTTCCCTAGGTGGAGCCTATGTTAGAACCCTGTATAATAGGGGAATCAGTGTTCTGACAAATATATATCTTTTTTAGGCATTATGCTTTTGTTCATGATGCACAACAAAGGTCTAAAAGCGACAGAAATGTATCAATTCACCTCAAATGTTATCACACCAGAGTTTTTTTTTCGGTAGTTAAAGAACATAGTTTCATGTTATGTTAGCTACCAAAAGTGAGAGCTTTCGGTCGCTTAGAACCCTTTTTTTTGTGTACCTCTAGCCACCGAAATCATGTAGCTAGTTAAAAAAAAAATGGCCTCTCGGTCTGCATGAAGAGTGTTCTGTCTTGTATATCAAAATATAAATTGGTTGAAAAATATTTTCCAAAAGGTATATTGGCCGAGGGCCAATCTCCAAGTACTCAACACCCAGACTTAGCACCTTTCACAAGCAAACAACATACAATCCAGCGTCGTACACAAGTATTAGCCTTGGGCTCACATCATCGATTGTATATTTTAATCGTGTGAATATCTAAACTCTGAAAAATTCTCTTCCTTCGCTGATGTGGGACTAATCTCCAAAATATAAAAAATATATAAAACGCAGCTTCTAAACACTATGCCAGGTGTTTGAACCAGATTTAAGGTGTCAAATGCAGGGAAAGCACGCATGCATAAAGGGTAATTAAGCGCCAATGTGAATGTACATGTGTCCAAAAGATGTGATCTCGTTGCTGTTAGTTCTGAAACTCAGGCTGCATACGCCCATGATAGGAAATCAAAAAAAAAATATGGCCCTGAAATTCCATATTTCCAAATGTATTGTCCACCAAGAAGATCGTTGTCGTCAATATAAGGTGCTGTTTCACCATCTTTGATTATCTTCTCAATCTGGAAAGATGCCATTGTAATGAAGGAATATATGTGAGCATGCTCTGAAATCATCAAAAATCATTCAAAGAGTGCGCAGATGGGAAACTCAACTTAGCGTTGTTATGAGTTTTTATATTCAGTACTCTTCACCTTCGCATGTTCTATCACCTGTATAACCAAATAGCCACCAATACCTTGGAGCAGGTTACACAACTCACACATGCTGTTGGCAATGTCTTGAAGTGGGTGTTTGTTATTGGTCTCTCAATTATTGTGTTTGGTAATAGGATTTCAACTCAAACTGCTATTGGAACACGCATTGTTGTTGCTGGTGTTTCTATCTACTCTTTCATCAAGGCACAGTTGGGAGAAGAAGAAAATAAAGGTAGTGCATCCAAGTCCAAGAGCTTTGTAGGAGGCATATCTACTATTTAGTGAAGTGTCAAGTGGGGTTTGAAGAGGATGAGACGTTGAGACCTGATCTCATCTACATTCAATTAGGTCACTTACGAACTAGCTTGCCCCTGAACCCCTACAAGAAAATAAGGACTTGTATTTTGATCTTTTGAGTCTTCATTTTGTTGAGGTTGTCCACATGATGAATTGCACAAAGGCTTTGGTGTTTTCTCAGAAATCACTAACAGCTTTAGGAAAGCAGGACACATATGCTGACAATTTAGAATATTGGCAAGACTCTAGAAAAGGTCTATGTCTCCGAGGAGCAGGTTGTCAAATTAATTGCAGAGACACCATTCCCAGCTAATATTGTCATAGCAATCAGTCACTCTATTTTCGTGAAAGGGAATCAAACTAATTTTGAGATTGGACCTGATGGAGTAGAGGGCAGTCAACTTTACTCTGATGTGAAATACACCACTGTCAAATGGAGACTACTAAGGAAATGATTCGATTGGTGGGATTGTCAGTAACACTGAATACATTCTTGCACTGTCAGCAACACCAAATTCATGCTTGCGCTAACTCTATTGTTTTTGCAGGGGTTTTGACATTATCTCCATATCTTTTAGAGCATATTTAGCTATATTGGGAAGAGGCTTTAGAGGCAAACTTAAAACAGGTTGAGGAGGATATCTCTGCTTTTGCAGCAAATGATGATTAGGTCCTCACTTCACCAGTTAATGGTATCCTTATGAAGCACACATCTTGGATGCAAAGTACTACTGGCTTGGTTTGTCAAGTTAAGCTGGCTAATAGTGCATTCAAATTTATTTCAGTGGTACAAGACATTGTAGAATGTTTGACCCCATTCACAATTGTGTACTTTGGAGGATGTATTCTGAATGGTCTTGCTCACCTTTCTCATGCTATCAAGGCATTTACTACAGGAGGAATAGACCCTAACAGTGCCCTGCCAGAGGATGAAAGGTTTATTTATACTACTGATGCAACTATTGGCAAGCTTCGTAGGGAGGGATCATATAACAATCTGGAAGAGGTACATACAGGTGTCCTTGATGTGGCAGAGTATCCTTGTTTTGAGGCATCTTTTCGAATGCAGCTGGCAGTCAAGACCCAAATTGTGCCAAAACAAATGAGGCATATCCAGAATGAGGCAGATCCAAAATCCAAGGCTAGAAAAATGATAGGTGGAAATAGAATCGGTCTTATCCCTTATTCTTAGATATTTTTAACAGCTCGAGGATAAGAGAAGAATACGAATGGAAACTCAAATTCATCCAAGATAACTAACAGTCAAGTTCTCAAGTGACAACTTAGCATTGGGTGAGGTGTCTTTCAAAGTTTTGAGGCAGAAGATCAGTGGATACAGAGAAGTTCCAGATCTTAAGGAGTTTGTTTTCATTAGCTATAACAATTCGGAGATAATCTACAGGTGTCATTTTAATTTGTTAATTGTTTTCTATTTTCGTAATGAAGTAAAGATCCCAAACTCCCAGCATTTAAAACATCAGCCAAAAGATAGGAACAGATCCACTTTTGTAGGCTAGAGGAGTTCGACTCATAGGGATCTAATGTGGCCATAGACTGTTATATATTGGATGAATTGGAGGTACAGGGGGTTCGACCTATGTAAATTTTTTTCCCTTTGGTTGGACTGTGGGCCTTGCTACTTCAGGAGGTTTTGTCTGTAATTTTGGAATGACTGATCAGTAATGGAGGAAAGGATTTATAGGATTCTTGTGTAGCAGCGTTGGTGGTGTGTCCCTTGTCTTTTTTTAGTTATCTTTCTACTATCATTGAAGCATTTTCATTTCTTATAGTTGAAAGAGAGTAATGGAGAAGAATTTATGCATGCATACTCTTTGTCCAATTTTTCAATAATCTATATGTTATTCATTTGAATCTTTTCATAGGAATTCTTAGTTGCTCCTCTATTCAGTGGATCTCTCCCTTTTCACCTTATTCATATGCACTAAATCTAAGACGATCCAACAGTTGTTACTACCTTGCTTTGTGGAGACATTTACCTCTAGATCTAATTTGATCATTATCTTATAAACAGACCCCATAGCCCAATGGTGATCTGAGAAACTCATCAACCACATCCTCATCTAAATATTTCAAAAACCCCAACCCCATACTTTCATAGCTAGCCTAACATCCATCCCATACAAACCAAGTTAAATCGAAAAGAGAGAGCCCTCTCTGAGTCTTGGAGGGCTAGATCCAACACTCTAAGCGGTTTGAGGTTACCTCTGTGACTGCCTCCGCAGCCTTGGGAAAATTATAGAGCGTTAACATTTTGGCGACCGTACTGGGGATGTGAGCTTTCGAGTTCTTCAGAAAGTATTTCAAGTTCAGATTTGACTTCTGATGGTGAACAAAAGACAAACGTAGGAAGGCTGTACCATTCACCTGGCGACTCCATTGTTCAAGATCTCAAGCTTCAAAGTTCACAAGCGACTTCACTGCTGAAGAAACCAGATTTCAAAGCCTTGATGATGTTTCAAGATGACAGGGTATGTGGCAAATCCTATATCTTGTGAAGCCATAAAAGAATTCAGGGGTAAGTTAGCATAATTTCACATTGAGGAAGACTTTTTAACGACTGTGTTTCGTATTTTGGAATCGAGCAAATTTTCCCTTAAAAGTAAAATTTGTTTTCTTGAGCTAGTTATTGAAAAGTTAGAAAATGATATTGAACTTTTGGATTCTCAAATTCAGTCATATAATTTCCTAGATCTCAAAGAATTCTTGGAAAATCTTCCTTCTCCAAAGCAAGAGGAAATCGTACTACCTGTTGATTTTCAGATTGATGATGATTATGTTTTCAAGTATAAGGCTGAAGTTGTAGATGAATGGTTTGATTTTGAGGATGCAACTGATCAACTAGTCATTGAAGATCTAGAGGCAAATATCATGCATCATGTTTTAATTGATCCTATAGCGGATTACATGGAGGTCCATGTTAGCTTGAGTTTTCAAACATGTTTTCTCTATAAGGACTGAAAATGTCAACAACTGCCATTTCATATTATGAGGACACATAATCAAGGTATACTTAGGATTTCACCGACAAGCAATCGAGTGTTCCATTTGTTTTTGCAGCTACTTGACTGGCTTCATTGGCATTTTTGTATTACCTGATTCAACAAAATTATCAAGTAGATTAGGGTAGGTAGATGGGTGAAAATAAGTTCAGTACTCTGAGCATTTTTCTAGTTTCAGTTTCAGATTGCTTTTCAGTTTTCTAGTTCAAGTATGATCCAAACTTTAGTTTGCAGAGAGTTTTGGTTTCAGTTCAAAATCTTCAGCTACCAGGGATTTTGTAGCAAATCGGGTTGCATGTTGGGGAACAACCCAATGGATAAGGCATTGATTATCAAGCTCCCAGAGTTCAGTGGTTCTAGACATCTCCTTCGGAGTTATCTTCCCCAGGTGGAGCCTATGTTAGAACCCTATATAATAGGGGAATCGGTGTTCTGACTAATATATATCTTTTTCAGGCATTATGCTTTTGCTCATGACGCACAACAAAGGTGTAAAAGCGACAGAAATGTATCAATTCACCTCAAATGTTATCACACCATAGTTTTTGTTTTTGGTATTTAAAGAGTAGAGTTTCATGTTATGTTAGCTACCGAAAGTGAGAGCTTTCGGTCGCTTAGAACCCTTTTTTTTTGTTTACCTCTAGCCACCGAAAGCATGTAGCTAGTTAAAAAAAAAAATTGGCCCCTCGGTCTGCATGAAGAGTGTTCTATCTTGTATATCAAAATATAAACTGGTTGAAAAATATTTTCCAAAAGGTATATTGGCCGAGGGCCAATCTCTAAGTACTCAACACCGAGACTTAGCACCCTTCACAAGCAAACAGCATACAAGCCAGTGTCGAACACAAGGGATAGCCTTGGGCTCACATCATCGATTGTATATTGTAATCGTGTGAATATTTAAACTCTGAAAAATTCTCTTCCTTCGCTGATGTGGGACTAATATCCAAAATATATAAAATATATAAAACGTAGCTTCTAAACCCTATGCCAGGTGTTTGAACCAAATTCAAGGTGTCAAATGTAGGGAAAGCATGCATGCATAAAGGGTAATTAAGCGCCAAGCCGAATGTACATGTGTCCAAAAGATGTGATCTCGTTGTTGTTAGTTCTGAAACTCAGGCTGCATATGCCCATGACAAGAAATAAAAAAAAAAATATGGCCCTGAAATTCCATTTGTCCAAATGTATTGTCCACCAAGAAGATCGTTGTTGTCAATAGAAGGTGTTGTTTCACCATCTTTGATTATCTGCTCGATCTGGAAAGATGCCATCGTAATGAAGGAATATATGTGAGCATGCTCTGAAATCATCAAAAATCATTCAAAGAGTGTGCAGATGGGAAACTCAACTTAGGGTTGTTATGATTTTTATATTCAGTACTCTTCACCTTCGCATGTTCTATCCCCTGTATAACCAAATAGACACCAATACCTTGGAGCGGGTTACACCACTCACCCATGCTGTTGGTAATGTCTTGAAGCGGGTGTTTGTTATTGGTCTCTCAATTATTGTGTTTGGTAATAGGATTTCAACTCAAACTGCTATTGGAACATGCATTGTTGTTGCTGGTGTTGCTATCTACTCTTTCATCAAGGCACAGTTGGGAGAAGAAAAAAAGAAAGGCAGTGCATCCAAGTCCAAGAGCTTCGTAGGAGGCATATCTACTATTTATTGAAGTGTCAAGTGGGGTTTGAAGTGGATGAGACGTTGAGACCTGATCTCATCTACATTCAATTAGTTCACTTACGAACCAGCTTGCCCCTGAACCCCTACAAGAAAATAAGGACTTGTATTTTGATCTTTTGAGTCTTCATTTTGTTGAGCTTGTCCACATGATGAATTGCACAGAGGCTTTGATGTTTGCTCAGAAAGAACTAATAGCTTTGGGAAAGCAGGATAGATATGTTGACAATTTAGAAGATTGGCAAGACTCTAGAAAAGGTCTATGTCTCCGAGGAGCAGGTTGTCAAATTAATTGCAAAGACACCATTCCCAGCTAATATTGTCATAGCAATCAGTCACTCTATTTTCGTGAAAGGTAATCAAACTAATTTTGAGATTGGACCTGATGGTGCAGAGGGCAGTCAGCTTTACTCTAATGTGAAATACACCATTGTCAAATGGAGACTACTCAGGAAATGATTCGATTGGTGGGATTGTCAGCAACACTGAATACATTCTTGTGCTGTCAGCAACACCAAATTCATGCTTGCGCTAACTCTGTTGTTTTTGCAGGGGTTTTGACATTATCTCCATATCTTTTAGAGCATATTCAGCTATATTGGGAAGAGGTTTTAGAGGCAAACTTAAAACAGGTTGAGGAATATATATCTGCTTTTGCAGCAAATGATGATTGGGTCCTCACTTCACGAGTTAATGGTATCTTGAATGAAAAGTATTGTTGGCTTGGTTTGTCAAGTTAAGCTGGTTAATAGTGCATTCAAATTTATTTTAGTGGTATAGGACATTGTAGAATGTTTGACCGCATTCACAATTGTGTACTTTGGAGGATGTATTCTGAATGGTCTTTCTCACCTTTCTCATGCTATCAAGGAATTCACTACAGGAGGAATAGACCCTAACAGTGCCTTGCCAGAGGATGAAAGGTTTATTTATACTACTGATGCAACTATTGGTAAGCTTCATAGGGAGGGATCATATAACAATCTGGAAGAGGTACATGAAAGTGTCCTTGATGTGGCAGAGTATCCTTGTTTTGAGGCATCTTTTCGAATACAACTGGCAGTCAAGACCCAAATTCTACCAAAACAAATGAGGCAGATCCAGAATGAGGCAAATCCAGAATCCGAGGCCGGCAAAATGATAAGTGGAAATAGAATCAATCTTATCCCTTGTTCTTAGATATTTTTAACAGCTTGAGGATAAGAGAAGAATACGAATGGAAACTCAAATTCATCCAAGATAACTAACAGTCAAGTTCTCAAGTGACAGCTTAGCATTTGGTGAGGTGTCTTTCAGCGTTTTGAGGCAGAAGATCAGTGGATATAGAGCAGTTCCATATCTTAAGGAGTTTGTTTTCATTAGCTATAAAAATTTGGAGATAATCTACAGGTGTCATTTTAATTTTTTAATTGTTTTCTATTTTTGGAAGGAAGTAAAGATCCCAAACTCCCAGCATTTAAAAAATCAGCCAAAAGATAGGAATAGATCCACTTTTGTAGGCTAGAGGAGTTCGACTCATAGGGATCTAATGTGGGCATAAACTGTTATATATTGGATGAATTGGAGGTACAGGGGGTTCGACCTCTGTAAATTTTTTTCCCTTTGGCTGGACTGTGGGCCTTGCTACTTCAAGAGGTTTTGTCTGTAATTTTGGAATGACTGATCAGTAATGGAGGAAAGGATTTACATGATTCTTGTGTAGCAGCGTTGGTGGTGTGTCCCTTATCTGTTTTTAGTTATCTTTCTGCTATCATTCAATCATTTTCATTTCTTAATGTTGAAAGAGAGTAATGGAGAAGAATTTATGCATGCACACTCTTTGTCCAATTTTTCAATAATCTATATGTTATTCATCTGAAGCCATAGAGCTTCGTAGGAGGCATATCTACTATTTAGTGAAGTGTCAAGTGGGGTTTGAAGTGGATGAGATGTTGAGACCTGATCTCATCTACATTCAATTAGGTCACTTACGAACCAGCTTGCCCCTGAACCCCTACAAGAAAATAAGGACTTGTATTTTGATCTTTTGTGTCTTCATTTTGTTGAGCTTGTCCACATGATGAATTGCACAAAGGCTTTGGTGTTTGCTTAGAAAGAACTAACAACTTTGGGAAAGTAGGACAGATATGTTGACAATTTAGAAGATTGGCAAGACTCTAGAAAAGGTCTATGTCTCCGAGGAGAAGGTTGTCAAATTAATTGCAGAGACACCATTCCCAGCTAATATTTCCATAGGAATCAGTCACTCTATTTTCGTGAAAGGGAATCAAACTAATTTTGAGATTGGACCTGATGGTGCAGAGGGCAGTCAGCTTTACTCTGATGTGGAATACACCATTTTCAAATGGAGACTACTAAGGAAATGATTCGATTGGTGGGATTGTCAGCAACACTGAATACACTCTTGCGCTGTCAGCAACACCAAATTCATGCTTGCGCTAACTCTATTGTTTTTGCAGGGGTTTTGACATTATCTCCATACCTTTTAGAGCATATTCAGCTGTATTGGGAAGAGGCTTTAGAGGCAAACTTAAAACAGGTTGAGGAAGATATCTTTGCTTTTGCAGCAAATGATGATTGGGTCCTCACTTCACCAGTTAATGGTATCCTTATGAAGCACACATCTCAAATGCAAAGTATTGTTGGCTTGGTTTGTCAAGTTAAGTTGGCTAATAGTGCATTCAAATTTATTTCAGTGGTACAGGACATTGTAGAATGTTTGACCCCATTCACAATTGTGTACTTTGGAGGATGTATTCTGAATGGTCTTGCTCGCCTTTCTCATGCTATCAAGGCTTTCACTACAGGAGGAATAGACCCTAACAGTGCCCTGCCAGAGGATGAAAGGTTTATTTATACTGCTGATGCAGCTATTGGCAAGCTTCATAGGGAGGGATCATATAACAATCTGGAAGAGGTACATGCAGGTGTCCTTGATGTGGCAAAGTATCCTTTTTTTGAGGCATCTTTTCGAATGCAGCTGGCAGTCAAGACCCAAATTTTTCCAAAACAAATGACGCAAATCCAGAATCCAAGGCCAACAAAATGACAGGTGGAAACAGAATCAGTCTTATCCCTTGTTCTTAGATATTTTTAACAGCTCGAGGATAAGAGAAGAATACGAATGGAAACTTAAATTCATCCAAGATAACTAACAATCAAGTTCTCAAGTGACAGCTTAGCATTTGGTGAGGTGTCTTTCAACGTTTTGAGGCAGAAGATTAGTGGATATAGAGTAGTTCCAGATCTTAAGGAGTTTGTTTTCATTAGCTATAACAATTTGGAGATAATCTACATGTGTCGTTTTAATTTGTTAATTGTTTTCTATTTTTGGAATGAAGTAAAGATCCCAAACTCCCAACATTTAAAACATCATCCAAAAGATAGGAATAGATCCACTTTTGTAGGCTATAGGAGTTCGACTCATAGGGATCTAATGTGGCCATATACTATTATATATTAGATGAATTGGAGTTACAGGGGGTTTGACCTGTGTAAAGTTTTTCCCTTTAGCTAGACTGTGGGCCTTGCTACTTCAGGAGGTTTTGTCTATAATTTTGGAATGACTGATCAATAATGGAGGAAAGGATTTACAGTATTCTTGTGTAGCAACATTGGTGGTGTGTCCCTTGTCTATTTTTAGTTATCTTTCAGCTATCATTCAAGCATTTTCATTTCTTATTGTTGAAAGAGAGTAATGGAGAAGAATTTATGCATGCATACTCTTTGTCCAATTTTTCAATAATCTATATGTTATTCATCTGAAGATTTACATAGGAATTCTTAGCTACTCCTCTGTTCAGTGGATCTCTCCCTTTTCACCTTATTCATATGCACTAAATCTAAGACGATCCAACAGTTGTTACTATCTTTCCCTGTGGAGACATTTACCTCTAGATCTGATTTGATCATTATCTTATAAACAGACCCCATAGCCCAATGGTGATCTAAGAAACTTGTCAACCACATCCTCATCTAAATATTTCAAAAAACCCAACCCCATACTTTCATAGCTAGCCTAACATCCATCCCATACAAACCAAGTTAAATCGAAAAGAGAGAGCCCTCTCTGAGTCTTGGAGGGCTAGATCCAAGACTCCAAGCGGTTTGAGGTTACCTCTGTGACTGCCTCTGCAACCTTGGGCAAATTACAGAGCGTTAACAGAAATAACTCAGCTGGGTTGAAATCCCCAGGCTGTGTGGAAGGAGTGGAAAAAAAGGGGAGAGCCTCTAACTCCTTTCTTGCTATGTGTTATGTTTCCTCTGGAATGAAAAGGATGATTTACTAATAAAGGTAAATGTTTTGACACCATAGTGATGATGATTGTATTACTGTAGAAACAATTGAGAACTGTCTATATTGCATTCATGGAAACCCTTGAGGATAATGTGATGAAGTGCATAAAGATACACTAGGACATTTTGAAGACGTTTTATGGATTTGAGTGTTATGATACATGTGTTTTAATTGATATTACAACTAATGATGCATGTTGTGTATAGAAAGGAATTGGAACTATTGAGAAAGACAGTTACCAATAGTGGGAAACCTCAAGCAGAGGATGACCATGGGAAGGTTGCGACTGAAAGATTGTTGACATAACCATAAGAATCCCCCTAAAGCATTGTTAATAAGGTAAAAATCAGAAAGAGGGTGCTAGCAACCAAGAACAGGTGTAAAAATGTTCATGCTTATGTATCTCAAGGTATGAAAATATTTGGGTGAGAATCCCTTCTGAAACATGTTATTGTCTCATGTTATGCATAAAATTTTGAAAGGACAGTTGTATGCCATGGATACCCAAGTAGGGTATGATTCGAGAAGGACAACCTGGATGATGGAGGTGTGAACCTCTGACATTGAAGATTGATTGCATGATGCAGGAGCATCTTAACCAAATGATCTTTGTTAACTCCAAATAATCTTTGTTAACCAAATGATCTCTGTTAACTGTATTAATGTCAGTCGTTCGATAAGATCGATGACCTATATTCATTGTGGAAAATGGAGGTGGAATTAATAGGCATGATAGTTCATGGCCTGTAATCAACCTACATCGTTGATCTCGTCAGGGTGGATGATCAACGACCATGATTAAAAGAGTTTGGCAAACACCTTTCAGATTACAAAGATTGAACTCTCCAATAAAAAGCGATCTAGTTGAGGTTTCGTATGTTGATTAAGGTTGGTTGTCATTGATGTCAACCCTTGAAGAAAGACCTGTAGCACAAAGTTTTGGGTAATGGACCCAATATTCTTTGATGTAAATATGACTCATTATTGTTTTGTCATGGTTAATAAGAAGTAAATATGGATGAACTCCAAAGTGGTCCCCTTATGGTGAAAGCCCTCAATGAACTCCAAAGTGGTCCCCTTATGGTGAAAGCCCTCACAGGAAGATGCTTTGTGGAGTAAGAGAACCCATGCTTAATTATGGAATAATGAGATGAAGGAAAGTGAATTTGTCAGGGAAAATATCCTATATGGATATTTCTTGTCATGTCATTTCTGGTGGTATGTGGAACATCACATAATTCCTCACGGTTAGGGAGTTATGGCCATGAGAAGTTGGAG
>CBVK0100623679.1:0-35836 GCA_900067695.1 Picea abies | reverse complement strand
TCGAGACATGATCTCCTTAGTTATCCCTAGGATAGGGGATAACAGGGCTCTCGAGGGATGAGGAACTTGGTTGATATATCATTTTCTATATCAATTCTTGAATCTAGTGTTTGATCTCCTCATTAACCATAAGAGAGCATCTATATACGAGCCCATTAGGCAGAGAACACCCAATGTCAAATCAATTGCATGTGTTAGCTAATAGTGCAAAGATACTCCTAAAGGCGAATTAAGATGTCTTTGTATTCTTCCACCAAGTGATCTACCTGTTGATGTTGCATAGAGGAACCCTGTGCAAAGGCCTTTGCAGCACAGTGATTTTCTTTGTTCCATCTGACCAAACCATGAGGAGGGTAAATCTCCCAGTTTGAGAGATTATCTTCCTACACTACTTAGCAGTGATAAAAGGGACTACAATCATCCAGGCTAAGTTTGGTATCCTATAGAGCTAATCTCCCAAGGTGACAATGAAACTACAGGGCCTAGATTGGTTGTCCTAAAAGAACATCACAAACTTCAAGCGAGGCAACATCACACAGTACCTCATCTTTGAAAGGCTTGATTTGATTGAGAATGGAATGAACGAACACAATAATGCAAAGACAACACAAGAACAATACTGGAAGCAAAGTATTACAGTGAACAAAATTCTATTAATGAATCAAGTAGTGAAAAACATTGCAATATACATAGCAATACAAAATGGCTATAATGGTGGTAGCTTATCTCTAAGAAGAGATGTGACAAAAATCCCCCAACAAAAGGTTGAAACTACATTATATCATAATGTCCAAAGACCCTAAGAGGAAAAAAACCCAACCTGTATAAGAGACAGACATTATATCATAATGTCCAAAGACCCTAAGAGGAAAAAAACCCAACCCTAGGAACTAAGGTGGCAAAAGGAATGTTGGCCCCAGGGCCCTAGTTGGTACATCAACATCCCGAGCCCATAACTTTCACATACAAACTCCATTTAGGATGCTCTTTAGACCGTTAGAAAGATCTTGATGAGATTTGCGGGATGGAAGATTCAAACCAAGAAAAGTCGAAGGATTATGCTTGGTATGTGATCATCCCCACAAATGTTGTTTAGGACCTGAAAACTGTGTCAAAACAAGACCCAAAAATTGTGGTAAATCTGACTCTGTTCAAGACCATTTTTGAGATGATGGCAATACCGAATGACCACTTGGATCACAAAATCACCAATATTCAACAATTTTCAACAATGTGAATGACTTCAACTGGTTTTGACCATTTTACTATGTTTAGTATAGTTGCTATACCCTTTTGAATATTTTATGTATTTTTAGATAACAAGTAATCATAGAGTTTTCACAAGTTGTCAAGATGACTCTCCATTTTGGATTTGTCAAGACATGTGACTTTGTTAGTCACAGTTAACTCTACACAAACTCACAGAAGGTTGGCCAAATGCTGATCTGTTCAACCTATCCAACTTGGTCTCGACTTTGTGCAGTCTACTACTTAGGTAGTAAGTAATAATGTTACATTTTTTTTACACAATTAGAATGACCACTACTTTACATCATCTACCTTTCTTATGGATTAGTGTGCCAAAAAAACATTTAATGCCGGAAAAATTACTGACGAGTATGGCAAGTATTGATGTCGAGCATCAATACTTGCCATACTCGTCAGTAATTTTTCCTGCATAAAAATGTTTTTTTGTTGCACACTAATCCATAAGCATCCTCCACATACTCCAGAGTACTTGCCAGTAATCAGGAGTATGGGAGTGTTGACCAGTCAATATATTTATGGAAGATTTTTTTTTATCTAAAACGTGTTTTAGTTTTGAAACATTCCCAACATTAAGAGTGGAGTCACTATATTATCCATGAGAGTAAAAACAAGATGCAAAATGGGAGAAAAAAAAAAACACTTTAAAGCAGGAAACATAACTGAACAATATAGCAAATATTAACTCAGGATACTCTGCATACCAGGCAGCTCTCGCCAGTACTGGGAAGTATGGCACGTATTGACTGATACCAGGCAGCTCTCGCCAGTACTGGGAAGTATGGCACGTATTGACTGGTCAATACTCAGTCAACGAGAATCAGAAGAATATTAAGCTGAGTACTCGTCCTACGGCCATATTCGGGAATATTACAACATTAAACATTAGGCGTAACAGTTTGTTTCTGCTTACCCGAACGTGAATAGGCTCTGATAAAGGTTAACCCAGTTAAGCCTGGTCCATGCAATGCAGAGGCATCCTGGAAACATCTGATCACTTGGGCTCGGGCTTCTCGGGGACTCTAACATACATTAACAGGGTATTTAGAGTTGCCCATTATTATTAGGGAAATCCTTAAGTTATTACTATATTCAAATAAACCCAATTTTATTTCAAGCTAACAATTTCAAGTGTGGATGAAATTATGAACAGATCAAGATGAGATGTAAAGATTAAAAAGACATAAGTTCGAGAGACCACAACAACATCTGGGTAATGAATTCTTACTTGGTTGAGCAGGAAGGCCCAGATGGGCTTTCACTGTGCTTGAAAAACTGCTCCACGCATGACCCATGATATTCACCTGCAACCCACCCTGAGCTCTAAATAATGCGAAACCAACATGCAGAACAACATATATTATTCTCTCGGCTGCAGACACAGATAGAGTGAATGAAATCGAGTCAAGAAACCCTTTTGTACAAACTAACAAAACTGAAAAACACGACAACGATGAAAACAAATACCAATGCTCTCCCCTACCGTATTAATCTATTTGAATTCATCTCTCCCATTTTAATTTATTTTATGTATGTTGATTTTCCCTTTATTGAATTAATGCGGTACATAAACTCATGCAAGTTATGCTATTTTATAATTCATGAAAATTTAAATCGGGTTTTATCAGTATGGTAACATTTTGTCTCGATCACCTTAAACGTATGAGAACCAAATTTTTTTCCTCTTTTTCCAAGATTAAATCCACATGATATCGGTAGCTATTCTTATGTTTTTTGAAAAATTTTGGATAAAAACTGTGTAGAAGGTTTTGAAACATCGAATGTTTTGATTGGACACTCCATCTATCATTAGGGACATCAAAAGCTAGTATGTTAGAAGAAAGTTTTCAAAACCTTATACACCGTTTTTATCCAGAAGTTTCTCGAACATCATGACTAACTCTGAAAACTTACATACACAATTTCTATGTTTTTTGGGTTCAATCATTAGTTAATTATCCAACTTTAACTACTATACCAAATCGCATTATGAATATTCTTGTATCTTGTGGTAAGGATATTTAATGTTTATGCCATATTTTTTATGAGATTGATTGTGCTTTTTAGATATAGAGGAATCGGTAATTAGTCAAGATTACGTGAGCGAGGTCCAAGTTTGAATTCAGCTAGCTACCACTATAACCTCTAGGCTAGTGCCAATAGCCTGCAAGCCAACGCCTAGCAGGAAACTTATGATTTAGCAAGGGCCGAGACATCCTGAGGCACCCCAGGGACCTCTATCCTAGGGGACGTCTACTCTTCTAGCCTTATCATAATAGCTTAAAGTCTCATCGAAGATTGGAACTTGAATGGAGAGAATGTGAGACCTACCTCCCAACGATTCAAGCAAACCACCTCCACTTAGGTTGAATGTATTATTATTGTCACAATATTAATTATGTGATAGGGATGATGAATCTCGTTGTATTTAAAGACACGTTTTACTATTCAGTATAGGATAAATGTGTCATTTAACATAATGTTGACATAACATAGGTCTCCCAAACATAATAGTTTAAAAATATATATTAAAAAAATATAAAAAGTAGATTTAATATGTTAATATTAATACAAATAGTTATATATTTATATAAAGAAAGATGAATAAAAATGAAATAATACCAATATAAATCCATTTTAACACAAATCTATTAAACACTCAAAGGGATCATATCCCTAAAAATATAGGATTTTCTTAATTTTGTTTAATAAAAAAAAAGTTTACACTTTCATTATTTTGATCTTTCAATGTTAACACATTGAAAATTAAAATGACATATCTAAATTAATATTAATTCAATAAGATGAAAACTTATGTAATATTAGAGCTTTATCAGTACCTTTAATCTTTGAAATGTAACATAATGATATTTTCTTAAGTGATCTCTAACATTCTATTAAAAAGGAATAAAAAAATAGATATAAAGTTATGGAGAAATGGAGAATGAAGAAAAAAATTCATCTTTAAACCTCTTAGAACTAGTAAATTATGATAAGTTTGTTGATACAAAATATATGTTTCATAAAATGTTAAACTTATTTATTATGTTTATAATAGTTCTCATTCAATTATGTCTTTAAGTAACCTAACAAATGTATTTACCTTTGATTGATTATCCTTGCTTCTCTACATTGTGATGAACACTAGTTGCATTGGTTCATGTGTTTTTTTGCCGATATATTATATTTTAAAAGTAAGTTTGGGTGTGTTATCGCACAAATTGTAGGTTGGGCAAAGCTCGACCCAATCCATAAGATGGCAATAATGGTGGGAGAGTCTATCCACTGTCACCTTAGATAAACCCTCCCCTCACTTTAGTGAAGGATAAATCCTACACAAGGGGGAAGTCTCGGGTGACCCTAGAGGGAAATGAGATGGAAAGTGAGATTATGGAAGTGATGCCCCTATAGGTCAAGTTACTAAGTGAAGAATGGCTTCGTAACGAATTTCAAAGATGGTCTATGGTTTCCAAGTGCTTGGGTAACTGCGGAAGAGAGTTGTACATGGCCGAGAAAGAAGAAGAAACACATATATAAACTCAAAGTTAAGTGGCCAAGCAAGTTAAGCTTGATGTCCCTAATTATAGCAGTATACAAGAATATATATCAGCAAGGAAAACAACTAATTATTGCAGATTCAACCACTTAAAGCATCAAAGATTTATTGAGAAATGAAGCATAAAACAAGTAAATTAGTTCCGCTCTTCCGATCTCACACCACTTAAAGCATCAAAGATTTATTGAGAAATGAAGCATAAAACAAGTAAATTAGTTCCCAATACTTTAGCACAAATTTTAGTGGTATTAAAGGGTTGTTGTATGATGTTTTCAGAGTATATTTGAAACAGCCAAGTGGTTGTAGCAAAGATTTTCTACAGCAGCAAGTTTCAACCATAAAAATCAACAAGTAAACCCACAAAAAGTTAGCCAATCAGCAGTAGGATGAAAGTAGTGGTCTACAAGCAAAATTCCATGGTCGAAAAGCAAGTTAAAATTGAAGATATAGAATGATTTGCTGCTGCCCTAATGGCTGTAGCTTTATTAAGTTATAGCTACAAGAATACTAGGCCAATCAAAACACCCTAGAGGCTTTAGCAAGCTTAAAGCATCAAGGAAAGATTCCAACCTGAACAAAATCAATATCTCTTTAAATCACGTTTACCAATGCAAACAATTTATTTCTCCAGTGCAAATAAAGATTAGTTCCTTTCCAAATGGGTTATGGAGTTTTCTTGTATTAGATTAGGTCTACCAAATCTCAACGGGTATAAACCCTTTTACTCCCTTGGGATAGCAACCCTAACCAGGTAAAGTCTAGGAGGGTGTAAACCCTTTTACTCCTCCTAGCAACCTTTGCAATAGCCTTTTCAAACAACAAAAAATGATAGAACTTAGTGGAGGTTGCAAATACTTATACTCCTCCAAGAATCTAGCCAATAACAACCATGGAACAAGAAATAAACCTAACAAAGTGCATATTTTTCTTACCAATTCCAAGAAATGCCTAGACAAACCCTAGTTACCAAGTATTTTTCACAATCAAAGCAAGAGAAAGTGCCTCCAAGAGATAGCGCACCACTTCCTTCCATAAGACGAGAGCTAAACGATATCACAAGAGAGAGAGAGAGAATGAATTTTCCCAAGAGGGGTTCAAATTTCAGCCAAGTATCCTCTCCAAGATGGGAGAGTTATGATGTAAAAATTAAATGAAATGATCTTTATTTATACAAATCCTACTACAAGTGTTTGTCCACATAAAATTAGGGTAAACCACAAAGTAAGGGGACAACAACCCCTACTTTTCCCCTTTACAATATAAAATTCAAATTTATGCACATAAGAAACCTTAAAGAAGCATGACATCACCCTCTTAAGGCAATTTTTTGGCACTTTTTTGCAAGTCATTGGAGTAGAAGATGGAAGTCGCTGGGCCCTCTAGGGCTTCCCTCTCAAGATCTAGGTCTTCCTCCTTCAAGCCAAACCTCCTCTCATCAAAACATGCCAAGTGTCAAGCAGCAACAACACCACCACCACAACCCTAGCCCTAAGGTGACATCAACCTCCTCAAAAGGGGCATTTTCGCCTCAATAGCAAATCGTTGGGCTACCAAAGGGCTAGGTTAGGTCCTCCAAGGTGTCTCCTCGGGCCTCCAAAGATTGTCATCATCGTCTGGTGTGTGGGCCATGGCATCCAACATGTGGGCTTCGAGCCCCAAGGAAGCCCAAGCTAGGCTTGTTCTTCCAAATTTGTCAACCAACTAGGTCCTGCAAAGACAATGAATATGGCCTCCAAGGATCTCAAGTCAAATGCATCATGATAAGTAAATCAAATCAATAAAAGAGCCTTTTGAGCATGTACATCCAAACTAACTCATCAAAACAAACAAGTGCTCAAAGACCCTATGCAATTTGCCCAGTTTAGGTATGGGAGGGTTGACAAAGTGACCTATTAGGTGAATTGTGTTGATTTTTCATTAAGCTAGGCTCAAGCATGAAGTTCATTCCAATTTTAGCATTTTACTTGAACCACAGACAATTGCAATTACACCATAAACAATTTGCTGCAGTAACCAAGATCATAAGAAGAAATACCATGCACAAGTACACAAGAAGTCTCCTGGGAAACCCTTCTCAACTAGGGAAGAAAACCCAGCCAATCCTTTGCTATATTCTTCAAGAGAAAGACCTCCCACACCATAAACCTAGCACACAAAAGGGTGCTCACAAAACCTAGAGCCCAAGAGAGGTGTGCACTTCAGCCCTAAAACAAGTACTTGCTGAAATTTCCAAACTCACACTTGTGGTGTGTTTCCTCAATGGGGAAATCACCTTTATTTATATTAGACTGGACATATCAAAAGTAGTGTCTATTGGCACAACAAGGTTGACCTCAATAACTCAAAATATAATTAATAATTACCATATTAATTATCTTTTACATTAATTATCTTTCACTTTATGGTGGGTCCGACCTGTACCCTTTATATCACAATTAGGGTTACAGGTAAGTCTACCTCTTAGACAATATAGAAAGGGATCTCACACACCCACTAGTGCTCAGCCACTAGCGGCACGTCCACTTGTGCTCAGCCACAGGGATGTCCAAGTCAACAGATCTCTGTCTCACTGCATCTCACAGGAGAATCATCAGGATACACACTCACTAGTGCTCAGCCACTAGGATCACGTCCACCTGTGCTCAGCCACAGGAACGTCCTACTCAACAAATCTCTATCTCACTAAGTCTCACAGGAGAATCATCTGGACTATCACATCATCTCAACTCTCTGCACAGAGGAGAACAGTAAGCCCATCACATGGGCTCCTTCACCCCTCACAGAGGTAGACATTGTTTCATCTCAAACGATACATCCTTCTCATAGGCATCTTCCCTTCTTAGGGGCACACAACGTTTCATCTCCGTCTTAGAGAGAACGACACACCCAGCTCATGGGAATCTTCCCTACACAGGGGCACACAGCGTTCAATCTCCGTCTCAGAGAGGAACTACACACCCATCTCATGGGCACACCCAACTCATGGGCTCTCTCTCAGGCCGACTCACTCAATCTGTGTCATGGAGGATGTCTCACACAGCTGTAATCATCAACAAATTGTACCTCTCTCTAAGTCATGTGGATGAAGTGACATGGATGGGGGCTAGACTTTTGGGCATGGGGTTCATGACATACAAAGGATCTTAGTGTCTCATTTATGGGTGCCTTTGTAGAGGGTGTGTTGTACCTTCGTTTTCAATGCAACCTTTTTCCAAGCCCATTCATTGTCTTCTGTTCTTTTAAGATGTTTCCAGGTTGAAGTCAAGGTGGGGCTTCTACCTAAGCATGAAAAACAATGCCCACCTTGACACATCATGCTTCCCCAAGTTGAAAACATGTGTGGGGCTTCTACCTAAGCATGAAAAACGGTGCCCACACATGCATTTGTATCCTGCATTGCATTTGTATATATCGTTGCATCATGCATTCATGCTAGTCTAGTCTTCCATCTTCTTGTATATATATACTACATTTCCATTTGTATATATTATATAATGCATCCATGTTAGGAACTTGCATTTGATCATTGTATGATTACTTTATCATGTATAGTTGTAGTGAAAAATTTTCTTTTCAGCATGATTTTGATTTACTACTGACACCAGTGGATCATATCCACCGGTTGATACTTCTAATGGGTTATGTTCTTCGAAGTGGGCACAGGATTGCAGGTCTTGGACAACCAAAGATGTCGAGGTTCTCATGCGTTCTACAGTGAGCACATGTCCCCATGTTGGAGCAAGATGTCACCCCCCCATGCCTAGAGGTAACTAGAGGAGATCATGTCTCATGGCCTGCAATGGAGACAATGATCTCGACCATGATGATGATCAACATGTCCATAGATAGCAGCCCCCCTCAAATTGCCCTCAAATTGCCTCTTACAGCTAAAGATCAGCCAAGCTCATCACATCCAGACAACTCAATGTATGGGAGATGGTAAGCCAGCATCACCAGGAGGTATGTTAGTCCTTTCGTGCGAAGTGTTGTGCTTAATTTACTAGGCATGTGGATGAGGATCATCGGTTGAAGTTAGATAATGCATCACTGGCTCGAGAAGTTATGTTTGTTTCCTTGTTTAACCTTGGTGGTTAGCTTCTATGCCCTAATCCCGTGTTATCACTGCCCAAGGAAAAGGGGTACTATTGGGGGGCCCTCACAAGGGTAACGTTTTGTTCCCCACCATACTTGACACTTTCCATCCTGGAGCTTGTCACAGTGTACTAAATTTCGGTAATGCGTCATGGTCCATTCTCTCATGAGAAGAAGGGGTTGAATGCCAGGTTGATGCAGCTGCTATGTATATAAAAATGATAAGGGACACCTATAAAATCCACAGACCAGCTTGAGTTCTACCACCTCTAATGGTAATTGCCCCTTGATTCAATGCACTGAATGTACATCTAAAACAGGGCTTTAGCCCAATAAGAAAATGAAAGAATAAAAACTTGAAGCTTGTAAAGGGGACCTGCAAAATAATGAATGGGTATCAAAAGGAAATTAAGGGGTTCAGAATACAAAAACTACCGTGGAAAGTGTATCTCAAGCAACAAGTGCTCCTTCTACAGAGGCATTCATAGAAATGGATTTAATGACACCATAAGCCATGAAGTAAGTCCAACTCATACCACTATCACACTGAAGGGTTTCTTTTCTTTCATTCTTTACCTCGAGACCTATCCCTCTACCTGGGTTGTTTCTTTCACTGTTTTGGTTGGCACACCTAATAGGGTTGGATGAAGGACCTCCCATATTCAAACTTGCCAACTCACATAAAGTCATGAGCTGGTGTGATGCTTGAAGGGGATACTGAGGTGAATTATTCATATGGATTATATCTTAAGTAAAGTCTCCATGTGCCCAGCATGTAGAATGTCACCAAACTGTTTGAAGATCTCCAACACTCCAAGGAGGAATGTCAAGCAAGCATCCATATGAGGTCTAGCAACCAGTGAGTAAGCTACATCCAATGTGCAAGTCCATCATGGATCAACCAAGGGTCAACCATACAAGATGCACCCCACATCTCATGAAGCACCCCCAAAGAGCAACTCTTGACTGGTTAAAACTAAACGTTTGACTAGAATTAAAATCCCTGAAGGCTCCCTAACCAATGGGTAATGATTCTAGCAGCCAAGCCAATACCTTGGACAAAGCCTAGGATGATGAAAATGTGGAACAATCTACAACATTTTACCTTCATAAAACACATTCAAGCGTTCTACTTCTTTGTTGTCAAATATTCCAGATTTCATTTCAAGATGTTTTCATAATACAGATATTTCTGAACATTAAATTGTTTGTGTTCATATCTGAACATAATTGTCGCTTATTGGGGTAAGCTCGTGGTCTTTCTAGCTGTTTCAGTCAACAGATTTTACTAAAATGAATCTCCAGCTTGGCTTCGAATTGATATAGAGTGATTATCCAAAACTTGCATCAATTTATGTGAAGGACAGTGCCTCAATGCCTAAAGCCACAAGGTGAATTTGTATCCCAAATGATGAGAACGTATCAAAGAGTTGTGCATAAGCTCTTTTCATAACTAATGGCCACCTACTCGAGTTTATCTAAGGAAAAATTTAGGGCAGGAAAAAAATTTCTGGAAACAGTACTCCTGGAATAGGTAGAAAGAAATTAGAATATAGGGCTTGTTATCACACAATTTGTAGCTTGGTCAAAAGGCTAGAAGATAGAGGCCAAACTGGCGTAACAGGAACCTACCCCAACCAATGTCACCTCAATGGGGAGGTTCTTTCTCTTTAGGGAGGTTAGGCCCAGGGGAGACGTCCCCGGCAACCTGGGGTTTTGAACAGGCTAAAGTATAAAGGTCAAAGTAAAATTCCCTCCTCACAGGTTACCACCAAGAGCAGATAGTCCGACTAAACAGCCAATAATGAAGTGTAGGCCCAAATGAGAACACCTGCCCAGAACAAAGCAACAGCAAAAGATTACATGCAGGCTATGATTCAATGGGTTAGTACTTCATACAACTATCTGATATCAATATATTAGCAATTATGACAATAGATATTGACGAGATCAATGTTTATCAATAATAGCAATGGAACAATATCAATTAATCAATAAATATCGAGATGATGCAGCAAACAATGTATCCAATCAATCCCTTACTCAATAAATGCTTCAAAACACCATCTAATTGCTTATAAAGACAAAATGTTGCGTCAAGATGGAATAACCAAGAATGACGTCAGCCTTGTGTAGGTTAGTAGTTAGCCAGGGTTTCAAATTATAAGAGTTTTAAGAATTTGTTTGACCACTATCACTTCAACATTGGAGACCTAAGATCAGTACCTAGGGGTAAATAGAGTCAAATTAAGAGAGGACGCAAAGGTTGAAGGGAAAAAGGCTAAGGACTAGAGGGAAGGGTTCTGAAATGTTGCAATGGAAGGGCTCCAGAAGCAAAACCCTAGGGGAAAGAGGCTCACTCCGGTGTTGCTTAAGCAAGGCCTCGTGCTCTTTCCTCCTTCCTTAGGTTAAACTTGGAAAAACGGCTAGCATAAAAGATAAGTCAAGACAAGAGAGTGAGGTGAGGGAGAGTGTTGCAATGGCAAGGCCCTATCACCCAACCCTAGAAGCAGGACAGCCCTAGGTGTAGATAACCTAGGCCTGGGACGTCTCCTCCTTCTTGACTCTTAAAAGGCACGGTTAGCACAGGGGAAGAAGTAGAAAGAGTGTAGCAATGGCTAGGCTCTTCCTTCTTTCTTCAATGGCTGAGAATTTCTCTTTTAGGGGACATGAGACAACAACCTACTTGTGTGTTTGTCCCCTAGGGTTTTAAAATCAGAAAAATTTATAATAAATGCAAGAATATAAGACTACAACCATTCAATTAAGAAGTTTTGCAGAAAAAACACCTACATATCATGATGAAATAGCATTGCAAACCCTAGTTGTAAACCTTTCTTAAAAAGAAATGCCAAAAATGCCAAGAAAAGCCTTCCTTCAAGAAGTGTGCCTCAGTTAAAAGATGAAAGACCCAAGTAGGGCGCAAAAATCAGATCTCACTAGGAGGGTGAGTTGTGTCTTATGTCAAAATGAGGATAAAACTCCTCAATATATAATGTATCATAACCTTTAAATAAATTTAGGTCATAAAAATTAGCCGACAAGGCTTTAAACCAAAATCATACTATTTCTACATTAAATGTTCCTTTAAAACCCTAAATGAGCAAAAGTGAGACGTCAAGCCCTCCTGAGGGAGACGTTAGGCCTTTTTGGGGCCACTCCAGCATCCAGAAGCCAAACGTTAGCCCTCCTTGGGCTCTTCCAAACTGCCACACGTGCCAACAACCCTTTCCATCTGCCATATGCTCATGATGACGTCACAAGCCTCCTGGTGACATCCTGGGTCATCTGGGGCCAACGTTCCACTGCAAGTGGGTCATTCACCCTAGGCCTGGCTCAGCCAAAGTGCCTCTGGTGAAACGTCCTTCTTCTTCTCAGGTGCAAAAGCTCAATCAAGCACTGTCCTGTCTCTACCCCTCTGACGGGGTTTCAGCAACCATCTGATGGGCTCTTCAACCCCATGGAGGTCCAAACTAATCATCTCCCCATGTGTACCGGTCCAAATGGTACCTATCCATCGAGCATGGTCCTGCACATCAAAAACTTCGCCCTCCATGGGCTCATTGGTCATAGGGATCATAGCAATGTTAATTACGTTTCATCATTAATATTATCAAACATATGCATAAAAACCCTGATATATCATCCAATAGCTCAAAGACATTACAAAGACCTACAATACAAGGTTGAAGAAAAGGACAAGACACCCTATTGAGCTAGTATCCATAAAGAAAGGAAAGTCTCCAAGGGGTTTCATCCAAGCCATGTAAAATGAGGTGGTGCAGATAAGGGATGTCCAGACATACGAGTAGAGTGAGAGCCAGCGATGCATGATATTACCTGTGGGTGCCTTTGTAGAAGGCGAGTTGTACCCATCATGGACGCAATTCCAAGCCCTTTCTTGCCTTTATTCTTTTCTTTTCTTTATTTGCTTTCTCTTTTTATTTCAAGGGCTAACTAGAGGACACTGCCTTGGCGTTGTGACCAGAGCTGACAGTGTTACCTACAAGCACTTTCACAGAGATGATAAGGTTGGCTCGTGATGACACCCCCTTCCCCTTGGCCATGCAACCAAAGGTCACTGCCCTGGCATGGTAACCAGATAATAGCAATGTCATGCTGTTAGGTACCCATGAACATAATAGGCTAGCTCGTGATGAGACCCCCTATCCTCTTGGCTAGGTCTTGTTTTGTTTCTTCGGGTCCCTCTTGTTTCTTGTTGAGAGGCTTTTTACTGCCTCCTTGGGGATCCCTAGGCAAGGCATCTCGAGGTTTCATTTTTTTAGGCTTTTATCTTTTACTAGTTGCTTTTCCCTTCTGGGCCTTTAGCCCCTTCTTCCCACGAGATAAGGTGCAACCCCACAAACAGATCATCCTAATGCCTGGACTAGAGGAATGGGATAGATGAGCAAGAGATAAGATGAAAAAGTGATGATATGATGGGAGCAGACGATGGCTCTTCAGAAATCCCCCCAGTGGCAAACCAAAACCTATGGGTACAGGCTTGCTAGGACACCCTATCAATCCCTCCAATCATGGTCAAGTGGGTTGATGTAAGATCCAAGCAATCGTTAGAGATAAAAGGAGTAAGATGCATATATCTAAAGGTTATAATGATCAAACATACCATGATACCTGGACCAATTACCTCATGGAGCAAGAGCCTTCTCCAATACAAGACCAGGCTGATGGTGATGGATGTTGTTGCTACTGACAAGACGAATCTAATGAAAGAAGAGAAGGATGGGCCCTCCAGGGCCATGCTCAGGTTAATCCTGCTCAAGGTGCTCCATGTCTAGGACCTGTGGGCCTCGAGACATGATCTTCTAGTTATCCCTAGAAATCGGGGATAACATCTAGCTCCAACTCGGGGACATGTGCTAACCGTAGAGCGCATGAGAACCTCAGCATCTTTGGCATAACCTGCAGACCTGCTCAACTCGATAAGGGCATCAATAACAAAGATGGGGTGGTATTGCCACCCCGCATATATAGACATATATATGTAACTAAAATAAAACAATCAATATGCAAATGTGAAAGCAAACTAACATCAAATGCAAATGGTATAATACACGAAGAATGCCTACTTACCTGTACTTACCTGTGGAGTCAGGTCTCTAGGGGGTAGTAACGCTTGATATGTAAAGCGTTTACTGGTAGCTTCAGGATTTCTCCTTCCATGGTCTCTAAGTTGAAAGAATTCGTACTTGCACAACTCATGATTTTAAAAGGACCTCCCCATAGACTGTCGAATTTTTTGTGCATACCAGGTTTTTCCTTTCTCTTATCCCACAGTAGCACGAGATCTCCTTTGGCGAAGTTTCTTTCCTTGGCTTTATGATCAAAGGTGTTCTTTATCTTTTCTTGATTTCTCGTCACTTGACCCAAGGCACTTCTCCTTGTCTCATCTAGCTCTATTAGCTGATTGATTCTTCCTTGGATTTCTTCTGTATCTCTGGTGTATTGTTGAGCAAAACGAAGGATAGGGATCTGGAGGTTCACAGGAAGTTTTGCTTCAAGTCCATATACCAGCTCAAAAGGAGTTTTTCCTGTGGAAGCTTTTGTCATTATTCCGTCTGCCCATACTGCGTATTTTATTTTGCTATCCCATGACTTTTTATTCTCTCCAACAACCTTCTTCAGAATATTCATGAGGTTTTTATTGGTTGATTCTGCTAATCCCTTTCCTTGTGGGTAGTAGTTGGAGGAATGGGATAGGGTAATGCCAAATTTTAAACAAAATTCTACCAGGGCATAAGAGCTGAAAGCTTTGGCATTATCTGTAGTGATCTTGGAAGGGGCACTGAACCTAGTTATGATTTGGTCTTCCAAAAAGTTCATGACTACTTCCTCGATGGCCTTTTTTGTAGGAATAGATTCGACCCATCTAGTGAAATAGTCTGTAGTTGTTAGGATCCACTGGTAGCCATTACTTGAATTGCCTTTGAACTCACCAACAAAATCCAAACCCCATTGCTGAAAGGGTGCCTCTACTACTACCGGTTTCAAGGGTTGTGCTGGGAGTTTTGGTTTGCCGGAGAAGTACTGGCAAGGTTGGCAAGATCGGACGTGCTGGTGAGTGTCCGAAAAAAGCGTTGGCCAATAATAGCCGACCCTAAGAATCTTATGGATAGTAGTACGAGCCGCAAAATGTCCACCACAATACCCAGAGTGCAATTCTTCCAATATCTTCTTTGCCTCTTCTTTGTTCACACATCGAAGTATAACACCATCAGGATTTCTCCATCCAAGTCCATCTTCAGTCAGGGAGTATTTCATAGCTCTCAATCTCAAAGCCCTTCTTTTGTAGTCCACTAAGTGATCAGGGCAAGACAAGTTCTTTAGATAGTAAACGATATCGAAATACCACTCATCATGTTCTAATTCATTCATCATTACGTTAACTTCCTCACTCTCACCCATCTGTATGGCTTCTTGGTTGCTCTCAGTTAGCATTTGGGCTAAACCTTGTCCCTTTATTAATTTGGTGGGTTTTATTTCTAAGTCATACTCCTGGATCTTGGAAACCCATTTTCCTCGAGTACCCATGCAGTCTTGTTGCGATAAGACGTCCTTCACAGCTGGGTACAGGACATAAGCCTTGATTTTATTGTAGCCGACGTAATTCCTCAAGTGTTTGAGGGACTTGACCAAGGCATAGGCTTGTTTCTCGGTGATGGAGTAGTTTAACTTAGACTCTCTTAGGACTTTGCTCATAAAGGCCACGAGGTGTTCATAGTCATCAACATCTTTTTGCATCGGGACACCTGCAATAGTATCCTGGGATGCGAACGAGAATATTATGTAATCCCGCGAGAAATCAGGGATAATCAAGACGGGGGCTTGGGAGATAGCATTTTTTATGTCTTCAAAGGATTTGTTGGTCTCATCTCCCCATCTGAAAGCAACATCCTTTTTTAGCAAAGCGCTGAAAGGTTTTATCCTCTCAGCAAAATTTGGTACAAATCTACGAATGAAGTTGATTTTTCCGAGAAAGGATTGCAAAGCTTTTCTATTGGCCGAGGGGCGGACGTCCTTTATCGACTGGACTCTTTCGGGATCAATGGGGACTCCTCCTTATGAGGCCACGTGTCCTAACAGCTTTCCTTCGTCAATCCCAAAGACAGATTTCTTGGGATTCAACGAGATACCATACTTTCTGCATTGTTCAAAAACAATCTTGAGGTGAGAGAGATGGTCTTTCCTGTCCTTGGACACGACTGTAAGGTCATCTTGGTAAATTTCTATGATTTTTTGTATGAGGTCTCTGAAGGCAAAGTCCATTGCTCTCTGAAAGGTGGCACCAGCGTTCATAAGACCAAACAACATCCTTAAGTACATAAAAGTTCCCCAACGTGTAGTGAATGCAGTTTTGAGTTGGTCTTCTCTTTTGAGTAAGACTTGGTTGTACCCTGAGAACCCATCTAGCATAGACATCATCCCCACCCCTGTAACCCGCTAAAGCAAATGTTCCATGTTTGGGAGGGGATAATTGTCCTTTGATGACAATTGGTTGAGGTGGCGGAAATCAACACACAGGCGAATGTCACCATTCTTCTTTCGAACAACCACCAAGTTTGACATCTAAGAAGAATACCTGATAGGGGCTATGATACCAGCATCAACCATTTTTTGGAGTTCCTTTTGTATTTGGCTTGCCAACTTTGGGTTGATATGCCTCAGCTTTTGTCGGAATGGTTTGGCCCCTTCTACCAAGGGTATGGCGTGTTGGATGACATCCCCCCTATAGGCTTTCAAATCATCATAGTTCCAAGCAAAGGTATCTCTGAATTCTCTAATGAGCGTTAGTATTTCCTTTCTTTCTTTCTAGGTGGTGCCCTTTCCTATTTTGACCATCCTTGGGTCCATTTATGTACCGATATTGAATTGCAAGGCTTCTTCAGCTTGCTTGTTGGCTCTCTTGCCCTTAAAAACATCATGCCTATCAAAAAGGTTTCTAGGGGAATACAACCTTTTGGCAAGGTATTGCTTTGCAGGTTAATGACTTCCAGGTCCATAGAATCAGCTAGGAAAGCAACTTGCGAATCGGTGAACTCTTTGTTGTTCTCCATGAATCTGATAATTTGATCATCATCCTCGAAAACCTGCCAATGTTCCAAATTATCGGGAACAGAAGGCCTAAAAAAAACCTCCATCTTGCATAGGTCGTGAAGAGGTCCCTCACATGGTTGTAAAGTAGAAGCAGAGACAGCCAAAGCATCAAACATATGGTTTTCTTCTCAAGGAACGACTTCGATTGACACCTTTCTGAAGGATTTTGAAAGGGTTTGAGCCACATCTCGATACCTTTTCAACTTTTCATTTTTAGTGGCAAATCTCATCAAAACTTGCGATACAATGAGGTCTGAGTCCCCCTTTACTTATAGGATTGTAACACCTTTGTCAATTGCTAAATTGAGACCTAGAATCAAGGCCTCATACTCGGCAACATTGTTGGTGCAACGGAATTCCAGCCTATATGAATGGTAAAAGACTTCACCGGAAGGGGCTATTAAAACTACTCCAGCGCCTGATCCAGAGCTTGAGTGTGATCCATCGAATTCTAAGGTCCAGATTCCTTCGGTCTCTTCAACGGCATCCACATCTAACTTCCCTTCTTGGATGAACCAATTATTAAGGTCACTATCGATACATAAAAGTTGGTCACTTGGCTCATTAGAGGTTTCAACCGGGAAGCCAACGAGAGGCTCATTGTAGATGGTAAAGAATCCCCCTTCAGGATGAGGGATGGTTGCTTTGGACTGTTGTTTATGAATACTTCCATTCAAATGCTCTATGAGATCTTTGTGAAGAATAATCCCCAAATTATTTACAGCATCTATGACGACCACATTTATCAAGAAAGGAGCACTAGGGCAGGAGTCAAAGGCCACCTCGAGGTTGTTAATGATCCCTTCTGCAAAGTCACCTCCGGTATTTGTTTGTGAGAGGCTCAGACCTAATTGATACATAACTTCCTCCGTCATCATGTTGGTTATGGCATTTGGGTGCAGGAGATAGTTGCGGAGGAGGGAGTCTTTGACTCAGAGAGTGACATAGAAAGGTGTGAACTCACCAATTTTGGAGAAACGAAGTCCCACTTGGTGGATAAAAAGAGAGAATTCTTCCGAAGGATTCTGCTCAACGTTTTCAGGTAGGACAGTTTCAATCTTGTCTTTAGGAGGGACCTTTTTCAGAGGGGGTTCTTGGGAAGGGGTAATGCTTTCACAGGAAAGGCTCCATTTTCTTTTAGTGGGAGCAAGTTTGAATTGGAGAATTCTTGGAGACTCAGGTTCCATGACAAGTTCATTACCAGGATCCCATAGGTCAAAATCCTGTCAAAGGTCCATCTGATGAATGTAATCTTCGAACTCAAGGTTTTTTTTCAATCTGAAAGGCTAGGTCTTGTGCTTCCCTCTAAGGTTGCAGGCGACCGGTCCTTGAGGGTGAATTATAAATCCCCTTCCAAGGAGGACAAGAAATGATCGAGGATAGCTTGTTCTGAGCCTACCTTTGATCGGACCTTTTGAGGAGAATGTTGAACCTATCACTGAACTCTCTAATACCTTCACACGATCCTTCGCAAATGCCAAGGTATTGGGAAAAGGAATCCTGCAAATGTTCACTACCGCACCACCTTATTCTGAAGGCCCTTTGCAGTTCTTCAAGGTTTTTTATGCTTCCTTTCGGGCGGCCATCAATCCAAACTTTAGCATCCTCTACAAGGGAGCTTGCAAAGAGTCTCATAAAGACATCATGGTGTTCCTGACCAGCCAGATGAAATTCAAATTTATCACAGAACTAGGCCCAATGTGTGTTCCCAGGGACAGATTTTCCAGAGAAGAGTGGTAACCAGGAATTTGCATCCTTGGGTAAATCACGCAGCCCTCCTTGAATGTTACTTAGGTCGAAATAGAAGAAACTCTTTGGGTGAGACCATTTGTGAGGATTAATCGGGGGTGCAGGGCTTGTCAGGCTAACAGTGGCCACAGTAGAGGGATTTGAGTATTGTCGCCCACTACATGTCGTCATTGGTGGAGTCGCCAAATAATTTTCTTGAAACTATCAAAGAAAAGAGGAATAACACCCTAGTGGAGTCGCCAAGTAAGCTTGTAAGAAAAAGTCTCTGAGGCAAGGCTTACCGAAAAGATTTGTCGTTTGAGGAGTATTGACTCAGTGTTCCCCGACAACAGTGCCAAAATGTTATCGCACAGTTTGTAGCTTGGTCAAAAGGCTAGAAGATAGAGGCCAAACTGGCGTAACAGGAACCTACCCCACCCAATGTCACCTCAATGGGGAGGTTCTTTCTCTTTAGGGAGGTTAGGCCCAGTGGAGACGTCCTCGGCAACCTAGGGTTTTGAAGAGGCTAAAGTATAAAGGTCAAAGTAAAATTCCCTCCTCACAGGTTACCACCAAAAGCAGATAGTCCAGCTAAACAGCCAATAATGAAGTGTAGGCCCAAATGAGAACACCTACCTGGAACAAAGCAACAGCAAAACAATACATCCAGGCTATGATTCAATGGGTTAGTACTTCATACAACTATCTGATATCAATATATTAGCAATTATGACAATAGATATTAACGAGATCAATGTTTATCAATAATAACAATGGAACAATATCAATTCATCAATAAATATCGAGATGATGCAACAAACAGTGTATCCAATCAATCCCTTACTCAATAAATGCTTCAAAACACCATCTAATTGCTTATAAAGACAAAATGTTGCGTCAAGATGGAATAACCAAGAATGACGTCGGCCTTGTGTAGGTTAGTAATTAGTCGGGGTTTCAAATTATAAGAGTTTTAAGAATTTGTTTGACCACTATCACTTCAACGTTGGAGACCTAAGATCAATGCCTAGGGGTAAATGGAGTCAAATTAAGAGAGGAGGCAAAGGTTGAAGGGAAAAAGGCTAAGGACTAGAGGGAAGGGTTCTGAAGTGCTGCAATGGAAGGGCTCCAGAAGCAAAACCCTAGGGGAAAGAGGCTCACTCCGGTGTTGCTTAAGCTAAAACTTGGCAAAACGGCTAGCGTAAAAGATAATTCAAGACAAGAGAGTGAGGTGAGGGAGAGTGTTGCAATGGCAAGGCCCTATCACCAAACCCTAGAAGAAGGACGACCCTAGGTGTAGATAACCTAGGCCTGGGACGTCTCGTCCTTCTTGACTCTTAAAAGGCACAACTAGCACAGGGGAAGAAGTAGAAAGAGTGTAGCAATGGCTAGGCTCTTCCTTCTTTCTTCAATGGCTGAGAATTTCTCTTTTAGGGGGCATGAGACAACAACCTATTTGTGTGTTTGTCCCCTAGGGTTTTAAAATCAGCAAAATTTATAATAAATGCAAGAATATAAGACTACAACCATTCAATTAAGAAGTTTTGCAGAAAATACACTTACATATCATGATGAAATAGCATTGCAAACCCTAGTTGTAAACCTTTCTTCAAGAGAAATGCCAAAAATGCCAAGAAAAGCCTTCCTTCAACAAGTGCGCCTCACTTAAAAGATGAAATACCCAAGTAGGGCGCAAAAATCAGATCTCACTAGGAGAGTGAGTTGTGTCTTATGTCAAAATGAGGATAAACCTCCTCAATATATACTGTATCATGACCTTTAATTAAATTTAGGTCATAAAAATTAGCCGACAAGGCTTTAAACCAAAATCATATTGTTTCTACATTAAATGTTCCTTTAAAACCCTAAATGAGCAAAAGTGAGACGTCAAGCCCTCCTGAGGTAAACATTAGGCCTTTTTGGGGCCAGTGCAGCATCCAGAAGCCAAACGTTAACCCTCCTTGGGCTCTTCCAAACTGCCACATGTGCCAATAACCCTGTCCATCTGCCATATGCTCATGATGATATCACAAGCCTCTTGGTGACGTCCTGGGTCATCTAGGGCCAACGTTCCACTGCAAGTGGGTCATTCCCCCTAGGCCTGGCTCAGCCAAATTGCCTCTGGTGAAACGTCCTTCTTCTTCTCAGGTGCAAAAGCTCAATCAAGCACTGTCCTGTCTCTGCCCCTCTGACGAGGTTTCAGCAACCATCTGATGGGCTCTTCAGCCCCATGGAGGTCCGAACTAATCATCTCCCCATGTGTACCGGTCCAAATGGTACCTGTCTGTCGGGCATGGTCCTGCACATCAAAAACTTCGCCCTCCATGGGATCATTGGTCACAGGGATCATAGCAATGTTAATCACGTTTCATCATTAATATTATCAAACATATGCATAAAAACCCTGATATATCCTACAATACAAGGTTGAAGAAAAGGACAAGACACCCTATTGGGCTAGTATCCATAAAGAAAGGAAAGTCTCCAAGGGGTTTCATCCAAGCCATGTAAAAGTAGGTGGTGCGGATAAGGGATGTCCAGACATACAAGTAGAGTGAGAGCCAGGGACGCATGATATTACCTGTGGGTGCCTTTGTAGAAGGCGAGTTGTACCCGTCATGGATGCAATTCCAAGCCCTTTCTTGCCTTTATTCTTTTCTTTTCTATATTTGCTTTTTCTTTTTATTTCAAGGGCTAACTAGAGGACACTGCCTTGGCGTTGTGACCAAAGCTGACAGTGTTACCCACAAGCACTTTCACAGAGATGATAAGGTTGGCTCGTGATGAGACCCCCTTCCCCTTGGCCATGCAACCAAAGGTCACTTCCCTGGCGTGGTAACCAGATAGTGGCAATGTCATGTTGTTAAGTACCCATGAACATAATAGGCTGGCTCGTGATGAGACCCCCTATCCTCTTGGCTAGGTCTTGTTTTGTTTCTTCAGGTCCCTCTTGTTTCTTGTTGAGAGGCTTTTTACTGCCTCCTCGGGGATCCCTGGGCAAGGCATCTCGAGGTTTCACTTTTTTAGGCTTTTATCTTTTACCAGCTCCTTTTACCTTCTGGGCCTTTAGCCCCTTCTTCCCACGAGATAAGGTGCAANNAGGTGCAACCCCACAAACAGATCATCCTAATGCCCGGACTAGGGGAATGGAACAGATGAGCAGGAGATAAGATGAAAAAGTGATGATATGATGGGAGCGGATGATGGCTCTTCAGAAATCCCCCCTATGGCAAACCAAAACATATGGGTACAAGCTTGCTAGGACACCCTGTCAATCCGTCCAATCATGGTCAAGTGGGTTGATGTAAGATCCAAGCAGTCATTAGAGATAAAAGGAGTAAGATGCATATATCTAAAGGTTATAATGATCAAATTACCTCATGGAGCAAGAGCCTTCTCCGATACAAGACCAGGTCGATGGTGATAGATGTTGCTACTGCTGACAAGACGAATCTGATGAAAGAAGAGAAGGATGGGCCCTCCAGGATGCTCAGGTCAATCCTGCTCTCGGTACTCCATGTCTAGGACCTGTGGGCCTCGAACCTATGGGCCTCGAGACTTGATCTCCTAGTTATCCCTAGAAATTGGGGATAACAGGGCTCGGGAGAGAATTTAATAGTTTATTATGTAAGGAAGAAAAAAAAATAGAAGCACAATTTCAGATTGATGGAAATGTGGAACAATCTACAACATTTTACCTTCATAGAACACATTCAAGCGTTCTACTTCTTTGTTTTCAAATATTCCAGATTTCTTTTCAAGATGTTTTCATAATACAGATATTTCTGAACATTAAATTGTTTGTGTTCATATCTGAACATAATTGTCGCTTATTGGGGTAAGCTTGAGGTCTTTCTAGCTGTTTCAGTCAACAAATTTTAGTAAAATGAATCTGCAGCATGGCTTCGAATTGATATAGGGTGATTATCCAGAACTTGCATCAATTTTTGTGAAGGACAGTGCCTCAATGCCGAAAGCCACAAGGTGAATTTGTATCCCAAATAATGATAACGTATCAAAGAGATGTGCCTAAGCTCTTTTCATAACTAATGGCCACCTACTCAAGTTTATCTAAAGCAAAATTTAGGGCAGGAAAAAAATTTCTGGAAACAGTACTGCTGGAATAGGTAGGAAGAAATTAGAATGTAGGGCTCAGGAGAGAATCTAATAGTTTATTATGTAAGGAAGAAAAAAAAAATAGAAGCACAATTTCAGATTGATGAAAATGTGGAACAATCTACAACAATTTACCTTCATAGAACACATTCAAGCGTTCTACTTCTTTGTTGTCAAATATTCCAGATTTCATTTCAAGATGTTTTCATAATACAGATATTTCTGAATATTAAATTGTTTGTGTTCATATCTGAACATAATTGTCGCTTATTGGGGTAAGCTTGAGGTCTTTCTAGCTGTTTCAGTCAACAGATTTTAGTAAAATGAATCTGCAGCTTGGCTTCGAATTGATATAGGGTGATTATCCAGAACTTGCATCAATTTATGTGAAGGACAGTGCCTTAATGCCTAAAGCCACAAGGTAAATTTGTATCCCAAATGATGAGAACGTATCAAAGAGCTGTGCATAAGCTCTTTTCATAACTAATGGCCACCTACTCGAGTTTATCTAAGGCAAAATTTAGGGCAGGAAAAAAATTTCTGGAAACAGTACTCCTGGAATAGGTAGGAAGAAATTAGAATGTAGGGCTCAGGAGAGAATCTAATAGTTTATTATGTAAGGAAGAAAAAAAAATAGAAGCACAATTTCAGATTGATGAAAATGTCGAACAATCTACAACATTTTACCTTCATAGAACACAGTCAAGCGTTCTACTTCTTTGTTGTCAACAGATTTTAGTAAAATGCAGACAGCAACCTCCTTTACTCCTTCACACAGCCTCCTTTACTACACAAATGCACAAAGCAGCCTCCTGTATGATGATGAAATTTCCCTCCTGCATCAATGAACTCAGACTCACCAATGTTTTAATAATCGGACTCGGCCTCGGAATCGGTCGAGGGTCAACTCGGACTCTGACTCAGATTGACTCAGCCCGATCTGATTTCAATTACTTGGTTTTACTAAAAAATACAGAAAATATTTAAATTTTAAAGAAAAATATATATTTTAAAGATTCCAGACCATTAGAGACAAAATCTGCAAAGTCTACTCATATATATACCATGTAAGGGTGAATATATCAAAATGGCACTGAGTCTGCTCTGAAGGTTTTGTCTCCCTTCTCTCTATCATTCCCCCTAACCTTTATAGAACATAAGAATGAAGATACGGAAACCCTGTGCCTATTAAAGAAGGAAAAGAGGATAAGTGATCATACAAATCTCTGCATGCATACACACTTCTCCTTACATGTGTTTTCCTGCTGTAAATAGACTTCTGCTCCTAAACCCACTAACACACAGGGCACTACAGCACATCTCCTTCTCTAACTCAGCTGCTGGTTAAGAATAATACAAATTACCCCAACTTTAAACTCATAAAACGCTGTTCTGTAGGAGAATAGGACTATTAATGTGGCTGTTTTTCAAAAGTACCACTCAAACTTGCTATAAACAGTACTTACAGCGCTGCTGTTTGTGGTATAAAAGTGACCCTTATCTTCCTAACGCACAGCAAACTCCATGTAGTTAACATCACTGCTGAAGAATAAATAAAAGATGCCCATAATACTCCTATTATCACTCAACATTTGAGCAAACACAGAATTTTGATGTTTATAGAATTGTAACTGGGACAAGTAACTGTTGTTTTCCACTCTTAGTGATAGAACAGATCATTCAACTGCAGGATTTGACCTCAATCAAAATTGACCCTCCTTGAATGTGCTATACTTATCCAACAACTCGCTGTTCACATTTTCAGGCCACGAATCACATGTTGAAAGGCTACAGGCCATGCAGTGGGGTCTGAGGCTTGATTCGCCCAAGTTGTATCGGTTTTGTACCAAACCGGCCGAGTCAAGCCTTGACTCAGCTGGTTCAGTACCAAACCGGTCACCTGAGTCAATTGGAGGGCTGAGTCAATACAGTTGGAGTTTGACTCGGCCGAGTTGACTGACTCCAAGTCAACTCGGTCCGAGTTTGAATACACTGCTCCTCACAGTCACAGCACATAGCAGTAGCACTCCTCTAATGGTGAAATTGCTCCTCACAATCTATGCAATACGTACGAGTGAGAAAGGAGGCCAGATGTATTTATCAAGGCATTCTTAGGGTTAACCTTTCATTTCCCTCCCATTTGCTTCATTTTCTGCCTACTATTTCCCCTCCAAACCTCATTTGACTGGTCAGAAAACCCAATAGGGGTTGCTGAATCAGACTTGCAAGTCTTGGTGAGTGTGACAAGTGAGTGGCGAGTACTCAGGCCAAAGAAGACTCAGCAAAACTCACTAGTCTTGGCCAAGTCAAACTTCAGTGGTTCTAAAGACCATGTTTGTACCCCTAGTAAACTCTATATGATTGAAGATTTACAGTACTGTCACACAAATCGAACCTAGTAGAAATAATGCACCTTAACATTCAGATAATGATTGAGCCAAAGGACCAACTCCCACCACTAGTACAAATAGAAGAACAGTCAGTATCCCTTGCTGCAATGGCTGGGCTTGTTCAACTTGATACCTTTAAATCTTTTACCTGCATTAAAAAGCACAAGTTCTAGTCATTGTCAATCCTGGAAGTACACCCAACAGCCTGAATAAGAAATTGGTCAATTGGACCTCCATCTCAATACTTATGAACACTTCCCCATCAACATGTTGAACCACAAAAGCATTCAGTGTGAAGGTTTAGTGCATGATGACAAACCTACAATGGCAAATTATACCCTCATGGACCATCTTTATGTTACAAACATTGGAGGAGTTGATGTTGTCCTAGGTATTCACTGGCTATATTCTTTGGGGCATAGCATACTCCACCAACCACTGGGAGAAATTTCTCTCCTCCAAACAAAAGGTTGGGAATATACAGTCAAAGCCCTGCCACCTAAAAACATCAAGACTGCTGACCAGAAACACACTACACTTCTAAAGTGTTACCGTCCTTATACACACCTACAAGCGTGGAGAAGTCTCCAACCCACTTGGTGTGTCCTTGGAGGCACAAACCTAAGTCCAGACCCACTGTCACCTTGATCTAGACTTCTTCCATCTAGCTTACTCCTAGGGAAGCCAAGGGGGGTAGACCCTATTAAACTATGTGAAGTTTGATTAATGATCTAGGAGTTAATTTGGTTTTTATTAAGGAAATCCAACCCAATGACGAGCAAACAATGCAAATGCAACTTTGAATGACAGGCAAACATTTTCTTTAAAGATACAAAAAATAGACCAGTGCCTAATATACCCAAAGTTCACTTATTGAGATATGCACAACAAATATATATCTACAATTCAAAATAAAAGATGGATTATCTACACAAATAATTTAGCAATGAAATGATATTTTACTTTAGACAAATTTTCCAAATGCATAAAGAATACTTATAACAAAAATAGAGATGCTTTAATACATATGAACATCCACAATGAAAGAAAGTAACTTGAAATACGAGATTGCTTGGAAAAAAAATCACATGGAAAGTAAATTACACAACTTGGAAAGTAAAAATGCTAGAAAAATAAACTTGAGATGCAATCTTGTGAAAGTTGTGTGTAGGTTGATTTTAATGAATTTTAAGTCTCTCTTGAGTTAGGGGGGATTAAAATGTGAGAGATACAAGCCTAGACTATGTGACTACCCCACACCCCTATCCCTTCAACTAAAAGGAAATGTTGGGCGCTCAAGAAGAAGGACAAGCAAGGTCCTTCCCTAGCTCCACAGGTCAGATACAGAATGTTTGGGCACTCAAGCAAGGAGGACACGTAGTGCCGTGAAGCCGTCCCCGACTTCAACCCCTTGTAGCCTCCCAAGTCACCCTATTTTGGTGGTTGAAACAATGAGTGGATTGAGTGCCTAATTAGACTAGCCGTGCGGTCCTTTTTCCCTTTCTTAGTTACCGAAGATCCACAAAATGGCAAGGGGAGGGAATACGGGGCATAAGGCAGGGCACAAGTTTGATTACTTTCCAAAATAAATAAATTGCATTAGCCTTCACGATATTGCATGGATGGCTAAGCCAATCTCTTTGCAAGGTGTGGGCGAAAATTTATAAATTAAATAACTTGAAATGAAATAAAACAATTGCCTAGCCACACAACTTTTCATTAAGGACAAAGGTGGGCAAAAAAAAATAAGTAACTTTGCAACCTCACAACAATGGCACAATGTGGAGGACAAGTCTACCGATTTTGTGCCAAAGTGGGTGAAATGAAAAATAACTTCATGAAAGAATTGAACTAGCCACACAACCTTCTCTTTATGGGAGAAGTGAGGCAAACAAATAAAAGTAAAAACAGAAAATTAAAACCTAATCTAGCCTTCACGATTTTACATGGATGGCTAGGTCAATCTATTTGCAAGGTGTGGGCAAACTAATGCTAATTTACAATATCAGAATTTTTTTAGAAAAGGGAATGCAAACCCAAGAGACTCTCTTGCGCTGCTTACAATGTTTTAGAAATTTAGAGAAGGGAGGGGGTTTGGTACCCAATCTCAAGGAGGCTTCCTTGAATGTTTCGAGACCTAAAATGAGCAACGCCTCCCCTTAATCTGGCAAGAATCTGCACAAAACAGCAAGCAAATGCTTGCTGGGAAATGCTGCAAAACACTTGGAAACTTGTAAATTTCTGTTAGCAAATAAAACAGAAATTAGAGGATGAAAATCTGAACATATAAATGAAATTTTATAGACTATTTCAGATCAGAAAAATGTTTGTAAATGAGAGGAAAATGTGGAAATAAAAACAGAAAAATATTCAAAGCTTTGAGTGGTTGAATGAGTGACTTTCCAGATCTGAAATTCACTCCAATCCTTTAGTGACCTGCAAATAAGGTATATTCTTGCTACACAAGACAACAATGAGGTGAGTGAATCTAAAAACTTGCAAAATACTTTCCAAACTTGAAAGAAACAACCACAAAACCAATAGTAATACTACTACCAATTATTCCCAAGCAAAATACTTTGCTTGGGTCTCCAAGTTAAACTAATGAAGCAAAAAAAATACAAGAAATGTAATGCAGCAATATCACCTCACAAGAACACCATAAAGAGCATCAAGAATATTCTCAATGCACACCATAGATCCTCCAAAGCTTCCTTTATTATTCAAAAAATGTTGTTACAAATACTTGCAGTAAGATTTACAATGAGAGAATGGGAGAGAGAGAGAGGAGACTGGGAGAGATTTGGGCAGCATAGACTTGCCCTGAGAATAGATGGAGAAATGAGGAGGGGTAGGCATTCTTTTATACTTGGGAGAGAGGAAAGACACCTCTTGGATGAGCTCCAAGTGTCACACATCAAAGAAAGATGGACAAAGTCAAGGAGGGTGCACTTTTAGGGTTTTGGACAAGTTTAGGGTTTGAGGGGTGAGAGGAGAAGGGGGAAAACACCTTTACCTATCACCCAACATGAAGTTAGGCTCAAGGAGGGGCACACTTAGGGTTTAAACAACCTTTTTACTTTAATTTTTCACTTTGGCCAAGTTGATGAGGAAAGGGGGCGCACTTTTCACTAGGGAGTGACCACTTTAAGTTGTTGGCTTAGCAAGTGGGGTTATTTTAAGTGGAAAATCAATTTTCCAACATAGGAAAAAGGTTAGGAAACCTTTCCCACTCTCTCTCATGACTTTATTCACTTTTTACAACTTTTGCCTTTTTACTTTAACCAATTAAATCCCGACTTTTGACTGACTCTAACTCCTCATGGACAATGACCTAGCAAAACTTGTCCAATTGAGTTGAAACTTGGTCCAAGGGTGTAGGGGGTCATTTGCCATTTGTTTTGAGTACTCACACCTCTATACAAACTCCCCAATGACTAATTTTTTACATTTTACATCAAAAATAATTAAAATTGCCATCAAATAAAAAAATTTAATAAATTAAAAAAATCTATGAAAACTTAACAGAATTCTGCAAAACTCTAGAAGATGTCTAGCATGGTCATTTACAACATTCCTAAACCTTAGTCACCCCTTGGGCTCGATCATTAGAACACCTTTCACCACTTTGGAGGAATATTGTGAGTGAAAAACTCAAGGATAATTAAAATAGCATGTTAGGCCAGATTAATTACCTGAGGAAAAAGACACTCGATGAAAAGAATTCCCTAATGATAAAGTCCTAGGCAAGTAACCTAAAAATTGACTCATGCTGACCTATTACATTATTATCCCACGCAGGGGAGCGGACATTCTGATTACATAGAAAGACGTGTTGGGGGCAAATTTTGCCCTGCTAAGCCATAATTCTTCAAAATATGTTGTACCACATAGTACATAGCTTCATGGTTACATGACGTTGAGCCCTAGTCAAAATAGTTGGTAAACATTTGGCTCCACATGGGGATGTGTGTTCGATCTTTTGGAACGAGAGCATGTGAGAACCTCAAAATCTACAAAACAAAGCGCTCACCAATATCCAACATAAATACATGTGTGAAAACAATAATCAAATAGATTAAATGCTATTGAAGTCTAAGATAGTCTTGATCTTGGAGGAACTTGAACTATGGGATATTGTGGAAAATCATGTGGCTCCTCCTACAGATGCAGTGTTTTTGGTTGAGTTCCAGAAGAGGAACATCAAGGCCAAGAGGACTATCCTAGATGCGGTGAAACACCATATCATTCCTCATGTATTTGGTAAGGACTTTGCATTTCAAATGTGGCAGTCCTTGTGTGGTCTTTACTAGAGCCCTAACTAGAACCGAAAGTTGGTACTCCAGGAGAAGTTAAGGAGCACCAAGAAGACAAAGACAGATTAAGTTACCTCATTCTTCACAAGATTTTCTCAGATTCGTGAAGGGTTGGCAGTTGTGGGCGAAATATTAGATCCATTTGAGTTGGTGAGGACAGCCTTAAATGGCTTCTCCAAACCTCGGGAGAGTTTTGTGTGAGGCAACGTCACTAGAGAGCATATGCCCAGTTGGGAGAGGCTCTGGGATGACTTTGTGAAGGAGGAGATTAGAGTTGGATCAAGATCTACTAGTCAATAGCGTGGTCGGGATGATGAGATTGATCTTGCTCTTTTGGAAGAGGGCAAGAAGAAGACCAAGAAGGGTCCCAAGGGTGGGGCCAAGTAGCAGCAGAAAGGAGGTGAGCAGCAGAGGGATATGAGCAAAGTTAAATGATTTGTTTGTCACAAGATGGGGCACTATGTTGGACAATGTCCCTGTTGCCACCTTATACACATCTAGGGTAACGTGGAAGAAATCTTCAATCCACTTGGTGTGTCCTTGGGGGCAAGTTTTGAGTCAAGGTTCTGTCACCTGATCCTCAACTCCTTTGTCTAGGCCAACTCCTAGTGAAGCCAAGGGGGGCAGTCCCTATGAAAATAATCTAAGGCTTTTACTCTATTGCAACTGAAAAGCACAACCATTCTAGGAGTTTATATTTTGAAACACAAGATAGTATCAAAACAGCATAAGTTTAATCAAATGATACAGCCTGTGAAACAAACCATAAGCATTAATTATTCACCACATAAATCAATAGATAATCTGACAAGAAATAAAATAGAGATAGACTAGTGCCAGATGAAAGTAAATTGTGATGTGATGAATCTGTCGCGTTAATTTTATCTTGAGTATTTTAGTTAGGGGATTTGGAATATTAAAAAGTTTTTGAGACCGTGAAGTGGGGATTAAAGTCGGGGTCCCCACTCTTTGTGTGCAAAGTGTAATGTGGCATCCTTGTTCGTTATTCGCCAATATTATAGACTTACCGACCGGGTGTGCCGCAGGTCCAACGAGGAGAGTTTCCCCTTGACTTAACACACTCCACTCAGGGTAGAGGTCTTAGATGAATAACACAGCTTAGAGATTGTCCTAATTATACTAGCATGTGTTGCTTAAACCATTTCTGGGTCCCCAAAGCCACTTAAGCGTAACAGTGGAATTACATACGTGGTTTAAACAACTCGGTTTTATTCCAATATCTTGCAAAATTGAAACTAGCAAAAAGCAAACCTAAAACTTGCAATTAATTTTAGGACTTTGATTTAGTAAGTTGAGTTTATTTTATCTTCTTTATGCAAGTAAAGCTAAAGAAAGCAAAAGAAACAGGACACAACCCCGAAAAACAAGAAAAGCAAAAGGACATCGGTTTCCCCCCAAGGGCAGGGGAAACGAAGAGAGACGAGCTTTGTGGATCGCAAACTTTATTACAATCCTAAGCTACTTTCTTTTCTAGTGGCACTTGATTTTTATATTGAGAGATCAAGTGCTTACAATGCCTTTTCAAATAACAAAATGAAATACAAAGCTATCGGGAGCACCGACAGGGTCCTGGAAGAGGTTAAACTTCAAAATTTTGGCAAAGCCTCCTCTTGTACCTGTTATTTCTGCGAGAAAACAGCAAGCTATTAAACCCAAAAGATGACCAAAAACACTTTGGGAAGTGTTTTTGGTCAACTCAAAAAATTGCAAAAAATGACTAAGTTAAACTAGGCTAAAACAAGGGAAAGTAACTAAGGAGTGAGAGCTAGAAAGCTAGCCTCCTTACGGTCACTTAGTCTGATATAAAATCAGAAAACAAAGCACTTTACATTGCAGATTTATAACTTTGAAAGCACATAAAATCTTGCCTATTACTAGCCTCCAAATATACTAAGAAATCAAAGGCTAACTTAAGGAAAATTTTAGGCTAGATCTAGGAAAAGATAAAATTCTTTAAATAATCTTTAGATCTAATCTTTTAGAGCTGCATGCAAAAGTGTTAGAATAGATTTATCTTTATATGATCAACTATATTCTTGCAAGCAAACAAAAACCCAAAAAAACCAATTTTTTAAGAATAGAATTTGAGTGAGAAGGGAAGAGACAACTTGAAGAAATAGAACTTGGGCAATGGAGTCTTCCGATGTCCTTGAGGAGGGACTATGTCCTTGAATCTTGGAATTGTGGAAGATGCAAACTAGCTCAGCCACCTTTCCAAGCAATGAGATCTTGTATGCTTCAAACAACTTGCCAAAAGATTGTTAAATTTTGGGGCTCCCTACACATGAAATCTAGATAGCATGTAATTAAGCAAAATTTGCATGCAAATCTTTAACCGCATATATAAGAAGACAAACAGATCTAAACAACAAACTAGTTCTAAAGATCTTTTCCTACCGGATGACAACACCCCTTCAAAGGCCAATATCAACAATAAAAAGCAAGTAATTACAACAACATCACCTCATAGATTTGAGCACATGACAATGATCATCCACACACTTGCACAATACACCTTCTTGAACTCCAAAGTCTTTATTCAATCTTCAAAAGCAAAATAATGATACAATGTAGGTATGCGTCTTCCCAAAACTCCAACTGACAAATGGAGAGGTGTATCCTTGCTTATATAGCAAATGGGGTGATACTTCCAAGAGAGATGCGCATAGGGTTAGGAGGAGATGCACAAGAGCTAAGGGCCCAAGGGACTGGCCACTTAATGAGTGGGGAGATGTGTGGAGTGGATGTGAAGTGAAGGGTAGTGAAGTACGGGTAAGAGGGAGTGAAGTGAGGTGGAATGGGAGTGAAGGGGAGTGTAACTCCTGTGAGTGGGAGTGGGAGTGTGTGTGGTTGCCTTGGGATGTGCGCCACCCCTCCTAAATGCACCAACTCTACATGTGGGGTCGAGTCCCTTCATTGGGATCTCCTCCACGTCCATGTCACTCTAGTGAAGTCGTCTTACCCTTTGCTAAACTTGCCTAAGCCTTCAGCCAACTGGGGACAAGGAAAAAACATGTTTTCGACATGTCCCCCAGTTTCCCTAAAAAATAGGGATTTAATTAAATTACCCATTTTCCGTATTTTTAGAGTAAATTTTATTTTTTAGAGATAATAATCACTTTTTTGCCTCGAAAGAAGAGAAATAGGGGTTTGCATGGTACTCTGGACTAGAAAACAACCATAAATATGGCATCTGACAATGTTTGATGCTATATTTTTATAACTTATTCACTTACAATTAAAAAATTCCATTTTTGCAGGAATTTTATTATTTCTCTAAAACATTAAAAAAACCTATCAAACTTAGACGCAATTTCCATATGACTCAATTAAGATGAGCTAGTATGAACTCATATACATTCAAACAATAGGCATTGGTTATACCATGCCAAGGCCTAACCACCAACACATACTCCAGCTTTGGAGTCAGTCTCTTGAGTGAAAAAACTTAGAAATTATTAATCACCCACAAAGGTAGGAAAAAAATAATTAACAAGTGAAAAAAACACTCTAAAGTACATGCTCGTACCTAGGTCTTAGGTGGCCAATAGCCTTTTACAATATTTCATACTCAGGTCATTTATTACAATGATGGAAATGCGGAAAAATGTGGTCTTTTGAAAGACCGGCTGAACTCTGAACTCTGACTTCTAAGCATCTGTTTGCTCAATCTTTGGCGGCTCCTCTTCAATTTAGCTAGTGCAAACTGGTGGATAACATTGGCTCCATATGGGGACGTGTGATTGTTCTTTACATCTGAAGGAGACCATGCGAGAATCCAGAATTAAGCGACCTGCATCATCGATGCCTCGTCAACAATCATATCCATATAAAACCAATATAAACACGAATCGCAAGGATAATATACAAGTACATATGATACAACAAAGCATTAATATACATGTGAATATAGTACAGAAAGCAGTAAATAATGTACAGAAAGACAAACCATAATGTACAAAGGATAAGGGTTAGAGAGTATGATACAGAAGATGCCCCCATGGGCATCAGATGTTCTCGCTGAAGAAAAGCTTGAGATGTTGCTCATTGACTGGAAGGGCCAACTTCTCACCATCCAACCATTGAGACAAAATGAATTCTTGCCAGTTGTACCTTATATGATATATGGACCTGTCCATAAACTGTCAAACTTTCCATGATTCCCTGGCTTTTACCTTTTTTTATCCCAAAGAAGGATTGTGTCCCCTTCCTGAAAAACTATCTACCATGAAGATTTATCAAAAGTTTTCTTTACCTTGTCCTGATTCTTTATACTCTGATTCAATGCTTTCCTTCTGATCTCATCTAATTCTACCAACTGATCAATTATGCTCTGTTGGAAATCCTCATCCAGACCATATTTCTGAACAAACTGATACACTGGAAGCTTTAAGTGAGCTGGTAAAGTAGCATCGAGCCCGTAAACAAGCTCAAAAGGACTCTCCCCTGTGGAACTCTTTTTGGTTATTCTATCTGCCCATAATGCAAACTTAATCTTGTTGTCCCATGACCTCTTATTATCCCCCATTGTTTTGTTAAGAATACTCATTAAGTTCTTATTGTTGGATTCAGCAAGACCATTACCTTGGGAATAATAGTTTAAAGAGTGGGACAACACAATGCCATACTTAAAACAAAATGAAGACAACTCTGTCGAACTGAAAGCCTTGGCATTCTTGGTTGTAATCTTGGCGGGCACACCGAACCGAGTGATTATCCCATCTTCAAGGAAATCCATGACCACTTTGTTGGTTGTTGACTTAGTGGGTATTGCTTCTACCCACTTAGTAAAATAATCAGTTGTTGTAATTATCCAAGTATAACCAGTACTTAAATTATCCTTAAACTAACCTATGAAATCAAGCCCCCACTGCTGAAAAGGGGCTTCGAGCACTACAGGTTGAAGAGGCAAGGCTGCTAGCTTTTGCTTCCCTATAAATAACGGGCACTGCTGACAACCCTTGACTATTTTATGAACATCTGAGAAAATGGTCGACCAATAGTAACCTGCTCTAAGGATTTTGTGGGCGGTAGTTTTAGCCGCAAAGTGTCCACCACAAAACCCTAAATGGAAGTCAACCAAAAGTCTCTTGGACTCGCTCATCAACACACCTAAGTATCACTCCATCTGGGTTCTTCCACCACAAGTCGTCTTGAATGATACAATATTTAGCCTCTTTCAACCTCAAAGCCCTTCTATTATGATCAATCAAATGACTTGGGCAAGTGAGGTTTGAAAGAAAGTAGATGATATCTGAATACCATTGGTGTTGTTCTAATTTCTGAAGTTCAAATGACAAGGTTGGCCTAGATTGACTGTTTTCGCAGACCAAGTCCAACACTTGTTCATTTCCTTTAGTGAGCATTTGAGCCAACCTTTGACCTTTAATCAACTTAGCGGGTTTAATCTCTAAGTCATATTCTTGAATCCTGGAGACCCACTTTCCTCTAACTCCCAAGCAATCCTGTTGACCAAGGATATCCTTTACTGCTAAGTGAGGGACATACCCCACAACCTTTGAGTATAGTATATAGACTCGGAAATGCTTGAGATATTTAACTAAGGCATAAGCTTGTTTTTCAATACTAGTATAGTTAAGCTCAGAATTTTGTAATGCCTTACTCATAAAAGCAATGGGTTGCTCCTGACCCTCTTCATTTTTCTAGAGCAACACCCCTGTAATAGTATCTTCCGAAGCAAAGGAAAAGATTTGGAAATCTTTTGAATAATTAGGACTAATCAGCACATGAGATTTGCTAATTTCATCCTTAATACTTTTGAAAGCATTCCTTCCTTCATCCGTCCACTCATATTTAGCATCTTTTTTCAATAACTTAAGGAGTGGTTTCATCATCTCAGCCAAGTTTGCTATGAACTGTCTGACAAAGTTTATCTGTATTAGAAAAGACTGAAGGGCTTTCCTGGTTGGGGGTAAGGGAACATTTTTTATGGCTTCGACCCTTTCAAGATCCATTTTTACCCCGTCTTTTGCTATAATGTGACCTAGCAACTTGCCTTCGCCAACACCCAAAATAGACTTAGTTGGATTTGTTATCGCACAGTTTGTAGTTTAGATCACAGGCTAAAGGATAGAGGACAAACTGGCGCAACAAGAACCTTTCCCACCCACTGTCACCTCGATGGGGAGGTTCTTTCTATTTAGGGAGGTTAGCCCAGGGGAGACGTCCTCGGTAACCTGGGGTTTGAAGACGCAGAAGATACAAGGTCAAGTTTA
>CBVK0100623675.1:0-11596 GCA_900067695.1 Picea abies | reverse complement strand
GAAATTTCGTTTACAAAATTTGTGCTGGAGCATCAAATGCCCAAGTAGAATCAATACTATCTTCAAGATATCTGCATCAGGTGATGTACACTTCATGGCACATGAGTTGACCCCCTAGCTGAATAGGCGGTCAACAAACCCATTTGCACAAATACCTAGGGTTCACTCTCTATGGTGGTTTTTCGAAGGTTGACTTGGTCAAAGTGGTTGAGGAGGCACATTCTTCAAGGGCACACTTCGCTCTCTCTTCAAGGGCACATGCATGCATGAATATTTTATTTTGATGGAGGTTGTTAAGTGGACATAAGGCACTCTTCCCTAGGGAACACTTGTCAACGAGATATTTTAGTGTTTTATTTCATTTCAAGCTGTCCACAAAGCACAAATACCAAGGGCACAATTGTTGAGAATCTATTTTATTATCATTTTCTAGTCAAATGGACCAAAAAGGTTCACGTTTCAAGGGCACACAAGCTTGTAAAGTATATTTAAGAGTTTTCTTGGTCAAGAAGCTACTAGAGGAGTTAACTCATGAGGACACTTAGTACATACGTGCATATCTAAAAGGGTGCCCTCATCATGGGACTTACACTTGGTATTCACACACCTATCTTGGAGATTTGCCCTACCTATTAGACCAAGCCCTTTATTATTATTTTCATGATGGGTATTCGTTTGAGAACCCCCTCATCATGAGGCTTGTATACTTGGCATACATGCACATTTTGGAAGATGCCTTACCTCTTTGACTTATTTTTTTCCAATATTTTATTGAGATAGTTATCTCTTGTAGTGCCTTGCACACGAAGAGGACAAATGACATTCAGATTTTACCTTTGCATGAGCTAAAAGATGGAGGAAAATGACATCTGGCACTACCCTCATCTAGAACATTGTATCTAAGTGTTTTCTATGGGCTCTTTGAACTAATTCGTGCATTTAGAGATTAAAATAATATTTTCCTTAGGAAAATAATATTTTATTGTATGAGAGAGTTGAGCTTAAACCTATATAAAGGTTTTCTCTCTCCATTTGCACCTTCGAAAATTCTTGAATGAAAGAACTTGTGAGCAATCTAGCTCCAAGATTTTGGAGAATTAGTCGCCTTTTCTTTGTATAAGTTATGTTGTTATGTTAGTGCAATTTTTTATGTGGATATATGTTCTAAGTGCTCCATTTGGAAGTTTGTTTGCAGGTAGGTGTATGGATGTCAAAGACAAGTCAAGGGCCAAGGGAAGGTTCTCCATCTTATTGGAAAGGGCTAGGGTAATGGTTTCCTCCCTCTTATCCCTGTTTTGAGTCATTTACCTTCAAGATAAAACATTGTAGATTCTACACCCATAGATTAGGTGTACTTGTATATAATCTTTGGTAGGGGCCACCTTTTGAAACTTGTCTTGAGTACTAGATCTTTAATAGACTCTCTCCACCATTTCCTTTGTAAATCAAGCAACCAAATTAAGGGTTAAGTAATTCACATCAATTGATTGTTTGCTTTTTGAACCAAATTAAAGAGGTTGTATGGCACACCAATTGGTTGCTTATAACCCTTGATTTGCTATGAAACTCCATTACCCAAACAAGAAAGGCACGAGTCTCTCTTGTCCATCATTCCCCAACCTTTTACTTTTCCATTTTCCATTTGTTGCATTGTTGTTAAGTTGTATTTCACTCCCACTACTACTACATATACATCGAGCTTAGTAACCCATAGGGAAACCCCCCTTGGTTAGGATTCCATTTACCCTAGTCTAAAGTGCAGTGGAGAGTTAGTGAAGTGGCATTGGCCAACCTCCTAGTTCCAAAAGTCTAGTGCCCTATTTTTGAGACTTTAATCTAAAGGTGTTAGTTTGTGTGCTAATAGGTTGAACATTATTTGACACAGAGCTAACACTATTTATTTGAAATCTATTTTTTTTTTTCATTTTATATTAAAAATAATATTTCATTTATATTTATTAAAAGTTCTTTAGTAGAATTTAATCTATTGTTGAAATCTTAGCCTTACTTTATTGGCCCATGAGTCAATGACTTATATGATTGTAATATTAATTTTGGTTTTACTTCTTACTCTTTTAGGTTACTTAATGTGATTACTCTTGTTTTGGTTTGTGCCATGGGATACCTTGCAAAAAATCCCAAGTATTGGGGCTTAATTTTCATTATACAATGTTTTCATTTCTCTTTTATAACATTAACAATCTTAAGTTACTTATATTCTGGTTATTTTTGAGCAATTAGATTAGATTTCATATTATAGTAGTTAGAAGATGATGATGGTGATTATTACTATTATTATTCAACTACCACTAGCTAGGTGTTAGGTTTGGAAATCCTAGATGGGAAGCTCCCTTCCACAATGATCCCGAGACCTCAAGATCTTGGATGTGTTTTGTCCTAATGTACTGATCAGAATCTGGAACAAGGGTCAAAATTTAGCCCAAAAATCAAAGTGCTCGGAATCACTTCAAAACGAACAGGTGCGTAGGCCTCGTCCTCACGAACCCAACACAACTCAAATGGGTTCAAACGAACATCGGATGAGTGAGATATCATGTTCTGATCATTTTGCCAAACATACAAAATTTTGTTGACTGTACAATCTGTATAGGCTGACATGGCAGGGTACAACCTCACATGTGGCAGGTGATGTGTCAGTGCTGAGTTGGCAAGGATGATGTGGCAAGTGATGATTTGGCAGATGTGTGGGTGAATATTTATATGACACGTGGCATTGTTGGTGAATTGTGTGATGCCACATGGCACCTTGGAATAGGGTAAAAGTTATTTGGAGTCCGCGGGGGTCGAACGTCGGACCTCCCGCATAGGTGGCAGTGACTTGGCATGGGTTGGGATACCAGCCCACCCGCACTATATTTCTTACAATTTAATATGTTTTAATATATTTAAATTTGATTTATGGTATAGTTTTGGTGGGGTTTGGGCTGGGGCTTAGCCCCAACCCCCGGTTATGTGCACCTTCCCATACAACCTCAACACACGGAGTACGCACGGGGTTTCAAACGGTTCCCCCATGCACCTGACACTTGTCACTACCACAAACACTTGCAATCAGATCTCTCCCTATGCTCAACACTTGTCACCTCTTGGGTCGTTGCAATGGGTGCCCAACAAATGAGCGAGGATGTGGTCACATGACCCATGCGTCCAACACCTCCGTCGTTTTGGGTGCTAAGTCCCCTAACCGTGCGACAAATTGTGCATTTTTTGGAAAATGGTGCACGTGTTGGGTTTAGGCACAGGAAACGCCCAGAATCCAGGTTACTCACACAGGAGGTGCGATTTGGTGAACCAAAGACAACAAGCTTGAAGGAGAAAACTTGTAGGAGGTCTATCTTCTTCGTTTCTTGGCCAAACTAGGTGCCAAAAAAGCCCAGCTAGGGGTTTTTGGATGTTCTGAATCCATTGGTACAAGTGTCAAAGGAATTTTGAGACTTCTGTTGTAGGTTTTTTCTACATGGAAGTTTCAGAGAGCTCCAAGGAGCCCAGGGCCACCAGTGAAGGAGGTCATGTCCAGGGGAGACAAAGTCCATTTTTAGTGAATGAATAGTCATTCTTGGCTAATTGATATGCTATGAACTCATTGGAACATGTTTCATAGGCATTTGAGGACTTTTACATGTTCTTTGGGCACAAAGAAGCTCAGGGAAGCTCAAGGCCACCAGTAGAAGAGGTCATGCCCAGATGAGCCATGGTCTGTTTTCATAGATCTAACAATCATTTTTTGGTTTTTTATGTATTCTGAACCCAATGGCATAGTCAGTAAATCCATTGGAGTTGAGAAGCAACTTGTAAAATAAATTAGACAAATTAATCCCAAAGAGCCTGGTCCATTGATGGAGGCTCAAGGAGATGTAGCCTAGTTGGGGGTGAACTCCTGCAATTCTGAGACTGCCTACCAGAATGAGAACTGGCCTCCTGTATTTATGCTAATTCTGGCTAACTTCCTAGGCCGACTTCTCAATCTGGGTATTTGTCTGTTCAGTATATATTATTTTTTCTGGCCGACTTCTTCTCTTGGGGGCTAATAACCTAATATAAATTATCTTCTTGAGCTGACAAGTCTTCTAGGGCTATTAGCCAACTCATTAGGGTTTCTTCTTGCTTCCCGGAGTATTCTATCCTTGTCAGGTTTACACGTGGAGGTAAATACCTCTCGTAGCTACCATAATATCAACAAAGGGTAGGTGCACTTTATTCTCCTTTGCTTCATCCAACAAGACTTAAACCTGATTTGAGTGAACTAGAGAGAGAGGGGTGGTTTACTTTGTCCTATTCCCTTCCTCAAAACCCCTAGGTCTTGGGACGTCTCTAGTGGAGTAGGTCTTTTCCTTCTCCTAAATAGAAAGGGGTACCTTGTTGAGGTGACAAGATTACCCCTGTGTTACGCCAATCTCGACCTACTTGCCTTTAGGCTTTGGGCAATTACAAATTGTGCGATAATAGAGACCACTGCCAAATGTCACACGTTCTAAAAATAGACATGGATAAAAATAGAATCTCACTGCATGTCGATGATATCATACTCATCGGATTCCATTTTCCGTGAGGATTTCGAATATGTAATCAGAATTGACATGCAAGCCCTAGCACTCCACCTGCTAAAAATAGAAAGTGCATGCATGATCCCCCAAAAAAGTGTCATCGAGCTCAGAATCATGCAAGAACCAATACTGTATGGTCAAGATTGACATGCGAGTCTTCGGTCACTGTCTCCTAAAAAGTAGGGCACTTGCTAAAACTAACAATCTTTCTCAAATCCATGGAAAATTGTGCTACCTTTGTCTATGAAGAAAAAACCACCACTACACCAGTCTTGTACCTGTCTTTGATGAGAACCAACCCTCGGCTCACACAAATGCTCAATTTTGGTAAATCTCTAAATGCCAGCCAAATATAACCATGTTGGCTGCTAACCCTCAGGATTTTCAAGGGTGAAAATTCATGGGTTAACACTCCCTCTTATGTCCCATTTGTATCCTTTACCCTCAAGATAAAAACAATACACGTTCTATATCACTTGATTAGATGTGTAGATAGTCTTTGTTAGGGGCCACCTTTGCAATTTGCTTTGAGTAGTGGATCTTTTATAGACCCTCTCCACCATCACACTTGTAGATTAAGAAACCAAGTTAGGTGTGTAGTTGTGCATATCAAGTGATTGCTTTCTAACACCTAATCTTCCTTTAGAACCAACTCACATCACCCTATTGCCCAAGCAATTAAAGGCACTAGTCTCCCTTTTATCCACCACTCCCCAACCATCTAAAATCCATTCTCATTTTTCCATTTAGTTTATGTTTCTAAGCTTCCTCATACTCCCTCTATCTACTGCACACATTAAGCTTAGTAACCCATAGGGAAGCCCCCCTTGGTTAGGATTCCATTTACCCTAGCCTAAAGTGTAGAGGAGAGTTGGTGAGGTGATAGTGGCCAGCCTCCTAGTTCGACAAATCTAGTGCCCTATCTTTGGTGGACTTTAATCTAAAGGTGCTAGTTTGTGTGGTAACACTTAGAACTAACAACAATCTGTGTCTGGGCATTATTTTAAACTAACATCGTACTAGGCCTCATTGAATTATGTATTCTGCATGAGAGTAGTAGTGGCTTTTTTGAGAATCATTAATTGACTACAGACATTAATCTTGATTAACTTGAGTTGGGTCTTACCCCTGTTATGAATTCTTACAACCTTCTTTGATTTTTATTAGAGAATATGCATCTCGAAAGGCTATGGATTTGTGCTGGAGCAAAGGTTTTAGTATACAAAAATGAAATATAACTATGGACATGCTATGCAAAAGTAACATCCTGTCGTAACTAAAATGCCATGTTAATGAAAAATGCACATTACAAACATGAAATTAAAGGTTTATGTACTATGTAAATCTAGCATAATTCTTATCCTAACATCACATATTACATAGAATCCTTGTCAATACTAGTGGATGATAGTATATAATATTTGTAACAAAGATCCATTCTTAGATCTGGCACATGTTGTTGACATGCTTTGTATGTGATTGGCTGTCTGTGTTTAATATTTGGCAGTGGTAACTTCCAAGAGGATACATGCGTGACTTGAAAATTCTTTAAATAGATTATACTATATAGAGCTCATGTTATGAATATATCAAAATTTTACATATGTTATATATTGAATGCTATTAAAAGCTTGTTAAGTATGCAGTTCTGATACATCCTCAAGCTAGCAGCACTTCAAGTTTGTTTTTCGTCCAGATATAAAAAACAATGTAAGGATTTAAAGTTGTTGGCCTCCTGACTTGTCCGAGAATAGACATTCTGAAATGATTGATTAATGAATTATATTTAATATGATTCATTGAAATCCTTTTCCAGGCAGAATAGGTGATTTGAGAAATAGTTTCAAAGTTGATTTTTCATACTCAAATGTCAGTCAGATTAAACTACTAACACTTTTTCAATGGTTTGGTTGTCTGCAGATTTTGTCAGCCTTGGAAATTGTCAGACAGGGGGCAGATGTTATGCCGAGACGACAACTTGATAATGTATTGATTGCTGAATTAGGTTCAGATTGGCAATCCAAGCTTAGAAGTTTTGACTATGAGCCATTGGCTGCTGCAAGCATAGGGCAGGTGATTATTGTGTACAACAATTTTGCTGCTAAGAATCTGTTATCATGCTCTATTACTTTTTCTATTTCTATTTATTCTTCTATGTTATGATTAACTAGGTTATAAGTTTTAAAGTTCTGTTACTCTGTTTCATATGAGAAGTGGAATGGTATCCTAGTTTTTTTTTGCCCGAAAATAGTTGACTTTGTTATTGCTTAAAGAACAAAGTACAATATAAATAGCCTGTGGCCTTGTTTATCATCTAGAAGTACTAGGATCACTTTTATAATCATCCTAGCTACTTGAGCTTTTTAAAAAAAGCACTTACACAGGAAAACTGTAATCCACAAGCAGTTGCTAACCACCAGCAGTCATAGAATACCAAGTCATGAAGGCAGCACCTTATCCTTAAGAATTCACAGAATGTGAGTGGCAAGACCAAATCAAAGTTGTAAAAATCAGAGAAATCGCGATAAATCGCGATTCGAAGAAGAAAATGAGAAATCGGAAAAAAATCGCCGATCGGGAAAAAGCGCAAGTCGATAGAGAAAAATCGCCTGCTGAAATAGTGCGCTGGTTTAAGTTATGCACTACGGTTTTTTTGGGTTTTATTTGACATTTAGCCAAGGAGGAGAGCCAAACCATCCGACCAGCCAAGGAAGAGTTTGCCATTAGGATTTTGTGGATTCAAGGGTCAGATTTGTGGATTTGGCATTGGAATTTTCAGTCCACTTCGCCCCCCTTGGTTAGGATTCCATTTACCCTAGCCTAAAGTGTAGAGGAGAGTTGGTGAGGTGACAATTGCCAACCTCCTATTTCCACAAGGCTAGTGCCCCATCTTTGGGACTTTAATCTAAAGGTGCTAGTTTGTGTGGTAAAATCTAGTATTAAGAGATACTAATTAAGAAAGGTTAAGCACTTAGGCTTATCAATAAAATAATATTATCTTAATTGAGCTCCCTTAAGCACTTAGGCTTGTCAATAAAATAATATTATCTTAATTTAGCTCCCTTGAGCTCCCTAAGTCCCCTTTTTTTCCCCTCTTGTAGAGTCATAGCCCCCCATTCTTTTGTCCTTTTCGTTTTGCAGCCTGTGATGTATTTACAACACCATAGAAGCTTATATAGTTCCGACATGGGTCATACTTTACTTTATGTTGTAGATTAAGAGTCGTCTACTTAAAGAAAGACCTTGGATATCCCCTGGAGTTATGTCTTCTGCTAATGCTGGCCAAATCATGCCTAGATGAATGGGGATGGGAAAAAGCTAGGTTATAAAGCTCCAATCGATGGAGATAAAGATGTTTCTAACGATTGACCGAGATATTAATTATATTAAAGTGTACAATTTTGCATATTACATTATTCGACTAACATTCATCATGTACACATATATATTACTTGTCCCGGGATCAAAACTGGGGTATTACAAGTAGAAAGTGAGATGTAGGAAGCATCTGCTGCTGTATCCTCCAACTTGTCAAGGATATAATTTATAAACCATAGAGCATAGGAGGTAATGAATATGAAAGGCTGGCACCTGTATCCTGCAGAATGCAAAGTCAATATACTAATATAGAGTCTAGTGAGATCCAAGAAGTGCTTTAAAAACCGGTCAAACCAGAACTGGAACTGGCCAGTTCGACTGATTCACTCCATGGGGACCCTAAACTGGTTTGTGAACCAGATAGATGGGTTTGACTGGTTTGACCCTCTATTTTTATTAATTTTTTATATTAAAATTTTAAAATTTTATGTATTTTTTAGTGAAACCAGTTGCTAAACCAAGTCGTCAACTGATTCCGGTCCGAGTCCAGTCTGACCCTTGGCCAATTCTGACTTCTAAAACATTGGATGCAACTTCTTACAGGGAATTTCAGGATGAGAATAGGTTGCATTAACTTTATTGTTGGGATACACACTGCTAGGGAAACAAGAGAAATGCTCTAGAGAAGTGAGTTGACAAAACAGAGACAACAAATGTCAATTAGTATCCCCCCAAAAGTGGACCAAACTGCTGCAGAGGGTACATAAATGTGAATAAAATGTTGTGAGTTATTTTGATCTGCTCTTGAGTGAACTGAGATGCTCCTGAGACAAGCACACTGTAAGATGCCTTGATGGATGGATGAGATAGAATTATATTGAATGCCAGCACAAGTGAAATCTGTAGACTCGGTTGGCTAAGTGAAATCTCTGCTAATTTACCTACGCAGCAGTCTACTTACTTGAGACTGCTATTTGTGAGTTGTTGAAGGCAGTTACTGTGATTCGACACTCTCCTTTTCCGTACAATGTCAAAACACAAAATCATATTTGAGTCTTTTGTGGATGCTTCTTGTTGAGTAAAACACAACTGATTTCCATGCTACTAACCACTTGCATCTCCTCTCATCCTTTCCAACACTCTCCTTTTCTGTACAATGTCAAAACACAAAATTATATATGAGTCTTTTGTAGATGCCTTTTGCCAAGTAAAGCACAACTGATTTCCATGCTACTAACCACTTGCATCTCCTCTCATCCTGCCCAAGGGAACAGTCACCTTTCATTTTTTATGCCAATAAAAGAATGCCCACATAAAGGCTTCACCATTCTTCTTAGCCTACAGTTTTTTATCTACAAGCGAAGGCTGATAAAACTCTTTCAGCATTTGAATCTGTGGTGGATGTTCTCCAAGATGGAACATAAAAGGAAGCAGTTGATTGAAGTGCATTCTTACATTTTTTCAAGATTATCTTTGAATAACAATTTCACTGTAGATAATTGGTATGGCCATATTTTCAGTCAAGCACGATTGTAATCATTATATTAATGACCCTGGGCATAACATCATCTTAAAGAATGCTAAATATAGGAATTCTGCTTTTGGCCATGCTTTGCCAGATTGGAGTTCTGCAGTCTAATAAAAACACATTTTTCTTTGTTTTCTTGATCTAACTGCACATCCAATAGGATGGAAGGAGAAGTGATGGACGTCAAGCGACAGAGATACGCCAAATCCAGTCTCAGTGTGGGTTGCTTCCTAGAGCTCATGGAAGTGCACTTTTCACCAGAGGGGAAACACAGGTATTTTTCATTATCTACATTCTTGTTGTGTTTCTGATAAGAGTCAAAAGTTAAAACAGCTCAATCATCAGTCTACTTTTGAATCTTGACAAAATTATTTCCGAGATTAGGAATGTTTGGTTGTTGTTCACACATTGTCTTTAGTTAATTTCTGATATCTCAGAGTTCAGCTAAACCAGCTGATTTTTTTGTCTTTTATGGCTTTGTGTTAGTCTGAATCTTTTCATTCATCATGCTAGTGCTTCTCCAGAAACTGATACCATAATCAATTTGTTTATAGATTTATAATAAAATGGAAGGAGTACATTATAGTGATGAATGTTGTTATCTGTAGTCCTTGGCAGTCACTACACTTGGAGGGAACACCATGGGTCAGAGGATAGATAATCTTACAGAAGTGGAAGAGCTAAAGAGATTTTATCTCCAGGTCAGATGTTTTACAGAACTCAAATAACTAAATAGATTCCATCTCTTGGTGAATATGATTTTGATACAATTTTTCTGGTAGACAGAATATTGATTTAAATACAAAGTTGCAATGAAATGCCATTGTTATTGTCATGTGCAATTACTTCTATATTGGCATTATCATGTGAAAAATGTTTGAGTACTGTTGACGTTTGAATCTGTGAAAACCGAAACGACAACCTCACGAGGATATGAATCCCCCTGCGTTTTTAGAGAGGTGGTACTCCTCTTTGGCTTATGATTCTGTTTGAGTATTTTATATCAAAAACTAATATGGCATACTGTCAAATGACTGAATCCAACTCTTTATGGTTCAATAAAATTCAAAATACTAAAAAATAATATATATATATATATATTCCTGAGAAGTGGACCAGGAACCTCAAACACCACGCAATATAGAAAATGATAAAATCCTCACATCCATCACAGTTTAATGAAAATTCTGACCACATTCAAATAAAAGAAATGGTCCAATGGAACAAGAGAACTTTGAAAGAGCACTACTTATTAAGCTCAAAATAGGATTTTGATAGGTCGACTTCAAATATCTTATACTCAAAAATCAGAGTTATAAAATACAATTAAAACCGATCCCGACTTAGTTATTTGGAATTTCTCAAAAATGATAATGTCTGTTACAATACTTGAAATTTAAAGACGTTTGTCCATTAATGGGCTGAGATTGGGGCTCCCATGGAACATAAAAATATTTACAAGAAATATGATGAAGAGAAGAACATGGAGTGGAGCACGAGCAACAAGATTTGGAAAGAAGACAGGGAGGACGTTATCAGAACTCGGTTATATTTTTCCAATGAAAGAATAAATATAACCGTATGAAATCTGATAAGGAAGAAGGTATTTAGTCAGTATGGACTTACTGTGATGGAATCTCTCGCTTTCATTTTCTTGTTGATGCACCCTTTATATCTTTGCCTGTTGTGGTGGTTAAGTGGCCGGTTGTAACCACTTCCATTGGAAATTAAGAAATCTTTTTTATAGACTTGTTTAACCATTCTTGAATATATTCTCCCTTAATGGGGAAATGGTCACTTCTTGCTTTACTTTGATGTTTAACAATTCACTTTCAATTTCTCTATGGTCAATAGATAAATTTTGCAATATAGTTTCAATGTCCTCATTTTTATTTCTGTACTCAACACGCCAATTATCAATGTCATTATAAGTATACACAATCATACTATCAAATTTTTCGGCCGATGATTTCTTCAAATTTTCGACTTGCTCTTCAAATTGCTCTCTGCCCATGATCATTGAATTTGATATTAAGCTTGGATCTGAAACTTCAATAGTGGTGCCTGTTATCACACAATTTGTACTTGCCCAAAGCCCAAGGCAAGTGCATCACAATTGGCGTAACTGGGAGTGACCTATCACTGTCACCTTAATAGGAAACCCCTTTCTATTTTGGAGTATGTC
>CBVK0100623670.1:0-10730 GCA_900067695.1 Picea abies | reverse complement strand
CCATTGGAGTTTGTTCCTTCAATGCCCAAATGGACATCCATCCCTCTGATTTTATATTCATGGATGTATGTACCCTATGCCTCTTCCATTACTCTATAATCTATGTTGATCTTGATCTGATATAATTGTTGTTAACTCTGCAAAATGTGCAACCAACAAAACTTGGTCAAGCTAACTGACTCCACAATTTCATGAAAATATATGAACCACTTTGGTTCAATAATATATCAGAATCATTTATTCTGATTTCCTAAAAATTTGAATGCCCAGATCAATTTTCTGGGTGGATAATTATATTCCACTATCCAATACCTTTCCAACTCCTGCTCCCATGCTCAATTCCGAGTCTTAAGTAGAAAGTTATGGTTATTTGAGATTTGCCCATTAATTTTTTTGTTCGTTGTTCAACTTGGTGCAACTCTGCATTGTAATTATGCATTATTGCACTTACTCCATTGCATATTTAGTAGGATATCATTTTTGTTTCTTCATATACATATTATGGACATTCTTTCCAAGTTTCACCTTTTTTTGGGTTATGGGTTGCCAGTTACAACCTGCTGAATTTCTAGGACAATTTGTGTTTTTGGTCTAAAATGCTACAGGTACCTTCTTTGCCATATTAAACATCTGTATCATGCCCATAAACTTAATTCATCTCTGCGAATGTCTTCTATGGTTCAATATCTTTCCGTTGACTGCTCCCGTGCCTCAATTTGATTCAGGAGCAGAAATTTATGGCTCTTTGAAGCTAGTTGGGTTTTAAAACTTACCCTCCACTGTTTATGCTGTAACTTTCTCATAAAGGCTCCGTTTGACGAACAATTTACACCATTAGAAATATCTCTCCGAGCTATTTTATTTGAGCTATAGAGATAGAGTATTCCTTGTCACAACCTATTCTTGTGGTTTTTGAGTAACTAAAAACACTGTTAAGGCCCTCAAAAACATGCTGCAAAAAGATGACGTTCGAACTGTATAAAATGTCACAGAAATTCATTGGTTTTTCATTGTTTTTCACCATCCAAATGACTTCTTGTGCACAATTTTCCACCTATACACCCATATTTACCATTCGCAACAACACCACAAGATAAATCATTATCCAGGCACCTATAACCATGGTGCATCACTTCTTCGTCGCGCCAACAAATTGCGTGCACAAGTTTTGTGTCGCGCGCCAATATCTACCGTGCAAAAATTTTGTTATTGCACTATATCGGTTTTGCACAGTTTTTGTATCGTGCGCTGATAATCCATGTGAATTTTAATCTATGCACTGCACCATGCCAAATTTCAATACACCCTCACTGTGCACAAGTGCTCTGCGCGCACTATTGACTAAACTGTTGCGCAACAACATATACCCATATTGCGCGTGCACCAACCAAAATCCTCTGCGCTCTTCCATTACTGCATGTACCCTGCACGTCATTATTATGTGTGTTTACACTATGCACACCTTATTATGAACCATGCAATGCTAAATTTAGTGTGTGCACCTGCACACCAATATTTTTCCGCGCGACGCCAAAATTTACCGCACGCATCCGCACACCATCTTTTTCTGCGCGGTGCCAAAATTTAGCACGCACTCTAGCACGCCAACATTTTTCCGTGCAATGCCCAATTTTCACATATCACAAGATTTTTCATTGCGCAACATGCATTTTTTTGTGTGCGCACCTCCACACATTCATTTTTATGCGCATCAATTCCCCGTGAATTTTGCTGCAGAAATTGGGGCTTTTGCTTAACCTTTTCCCCATTTCTTCCATAGACATTCTGCAACTATGAAATTTGTTCAATTTCACCCTGATAACACCAGTTCAACCTCTGTAACAACAAATCACTGTGGGTTGACATTTCTGGAACGAATTTCTCCCAAACTCAATTTACAAATTGAGAATTTTAACCACTAAACTCGCTCCATATGTCATGGCTTCACTGTAACTTCAAATTTGATCAATTCCAAGTCTAAATTTTCTAGAACAAATATTAAACCAGTAATATCTCATCGCATGGCTGAATTTCTCCTAGAACAAATATTAAACCAGTAATATCTCATCGCATGGCTGAATTTCTCCATTTTCTCATGAATTTAACAACAGAAATTGGGGCTTTTCCCAATTCCGTGTCGTTGCTTCTGTGAAATTTTGCTTCAACTCAACTTGTTTGGCCCATCTAGGCTCAGTGTTGAAAATTGAAGCTCTGATACAATATTGTAACATCCCCAGCCACCCATGTCGAGCCACGCTACTCCAGAGAATGCTTTCGTTCTCTTACTACGAAACATACCGTAACATACTCAACATCCAACCGAGCTATGCCACATAAAATTTTCAAAATGCATGCAATTAAAATATACACACACAGAACTCTTGTGGAAACATATACATAAAACGTAAACAAACAAATACACTTTGTAATTGCATAGATTCATATTGAAATAACAGTAAACATATACGTGCAACATATACAAGCAATACCCATAAACATAAACACGTAAATAATAATACATCATGTAAATTTTTCACACAATTGACACTTATCTTTGTGAGAATATCACCAACTGCGTGCATACCTTCCACGAACCTCCCAGACTTAGACCGCAGTGCTCATCACTCTCAGCAGTGGGTCACCCTCGAGCTGGGACTAAACTCCACCCGGGTAAAGGGATTCCTAGCAAGGCTAATGGATCATGGACAACAGGAAAGACTCCATCACAGGTGCCTATTCAAACTAACAACCTACAGTCCCTCATTCCCCACATGCCTATCCCACCCTAGGAAGTGTGCCCCTTCTCTTCTTAACATTCCTTTGGCTTCCCCACTTCCTTTCTGGGATTCAGCAACAGGCTAGACAGGAAGTCTTAGAGTCCTGCAGTTGTAGTTTAGCACCTTCAGGAAAACACTTCCCAACAATTCTCTCACCTAGAGCCACCCTAGGAAGTGTGCCCCTTCTCTTCTTAACATTCCTTTGGCTTCCCCACTTCCTTTCTGGGATTCAGCAACAGGCTAGACAGGAAGTCTTAGAGTCCTGCAGTTGTAGTTTAGCACCTTCAGGAAAACACTTCCCAACAATTCTCTCACCTAGAGAGAAATTGCTCACAGGTCTGACAACCTGCCTCTTCAATATTCCACGGGCTTGACAACCTGCTTCTTCAGTCCATCTCCCAAGCTAACCAGCTACACAAACATATATGGCTATGGATATAGTTCAGGTACAGTGAAATGAAGATACGAGGATAGATCAATGTCTGTGTGAATGTTCTTGGAATAATGGTTGAATGATGGAAAAGATCCCCCAAAATGAACTAAGTCCCCACAATATGTATGCATGTCCCCAAATTGACACTTGTCATGTTGGGAACTACTTTGACCCACTTGTCCCCAACTTTAGAACTTAGGATAAAATAATTATCCATACTTTATGATAAATAAATATTAATATAATATTCTTTTTTGGCTTTAGCTCCCTAGCTTAGCCCTTTTTCTTAACTTTTAGGCCCTTTGCCTTTCCCTAACTAGTGGAGTTTATTCCCCCATCTCTTTTATCATGGTCGGTCTGCGTGTGACGATGTATTTTATATTAATAATGAGACATATACAAAATAGGTGCACTGGCTTTCAACAGATAGGCTCTTTGGCCTAATCAAAACATAAGCATCCTAGCTTATAATAACTGGCTCACCAACCTATAAAACATAGCATATACACAAAGGCTCCCTGGCCTCAAAATTGCGCGCACTTAAGATGTTGCGTGCAGTATTCTAGAATGTGCACACTTCATCATTTTACTGCACAGTACATGCATGCACTATGCCATGAAGGTGCATACAAAAAATGATATCAAACAACTCACCATCTTAAGTACATTTGCATTTACATTTACAATTGGGTTCGTCCTGGGGATATTACAAAGGATCTTTCGATCTATGCTAAGGTTGTTCGGGAACTCTGCCTAAACAAACTAGGAAGGAAGAAGAAAGACCTAGAAACTATTCATGTCATAGGGAAGCTAGCCAATCTAATGCTAGGAAAAGTATTTATGGCCAAATACATGGATCCAAGAAGTCCATTGGTCAAATTAAACATTAATAACATTACCATCACGCATAATTTGGTGGAATTAGGAGAGACCATAAATGTAACGACCAAAAAACCCATGGAGAAACTTCAACTGCCTGGTCTTCGACCTACCCCTATAGTCCTTCAACTAGCAAATAGATCTACATTAAAACCTGAGGAGATGTTGGAATATGTAATTGTTTCTATAGACTCGTGGAAATACCCAGCTAACTTTATGGTCCTGCAACCAAAGGCCAACCTAGGGGGATACCCATTGATTTTGGGGAGACCCTGGTTGGCCATTGTTGATGCATATATCAGCTACAAATCAAGTAATATGACCATCTCCGATGGGAACTCAACTAAGAATCTAACCCTCTATCCTCCTGCTAAACCTTCCCCTGACCTAGAGAATTCCCCCTGGGAGATAGTGATGAGGAATATGCACAACCTCTGTTAACCCTTGACCAAGCATCAACATTTAAACAAGCTATTGAATATGATTTTATCTCTAAATATTTAGCACATCTTTATATAGCCAGCCACCCAAATCTAGAGCCTATCCTCGGGGATAAGTTCCAGGAAGTCTATTCTCCAATTGAACTAACAAAATTACTAGATGAATTCATTCCTGTAGATGCTACCCTTGAAGACCAAAGCTCAATTGTTGAAATCCATCCTGGGAAAACCTTGAATATCAATGCTAAGATAGATTCTTCTCAACAAAAGAAACTCATTGAAATACTAAGAAATCACAGTTCTGCCTTTGCTTGGGACTATACTAACATGAAAGGGATCCACCCTAATCTATGTACCTGTCACGTTTATCTTAAGGAGGATTCTTGACCTATTCGACAACCTCAATGGAGGATGAACCCTGATCTGAAGGATATAGTGAAGGGGGAGCTCTAGAAGCTCCTTGACATAAATTTCATTTACCCAATCTCCAACATTAAATGGGTTTCTCCCTTGGTTATTGTGCCAAAGAAGAATGGAAAGTGGCATATTTGTGTTGACTACAGGGAGACGAATAAGGCCACTTTGAAAGATTACTTCAAGTTACCATTCATTGATCAAGTCTTGTATACCTTGGTGGGGAAAAAGTATTTATGTTTTCTTGACAGGTTTAGTGGTTATAATCAGATACAGATCACCCCTACAGATCAAGAGAAAACCACTTTTACATACCCATGGGGAACCTATGCTTACCAAGAACTTCTGTTTGGACTATGTAACACTCCCGCTACATTCCAGAGGGTTGTCTTAGGGATATTCTCTGACTTGACCAACGATTGCATGGAAATTGATATGGATGATTTTACTGTATATGGAGATACCTTTCAAGAAGCTGTAGACAATTTAGAGAAGGTCTTAATTAGGTGCCAAGAAACCAACCTCTCTCTTAGCCATGAGAAATTCCATATGCTTCGTACTGATGGGGTTGTGCTAGGACACCACATATCACCTACAGGAATCTAGGTAGATGTTGTTAAGATCAAAGTCATTCGCGACCTTCCAGTACCCACAACCTAGAAATATTTTTGCAGCTTTCTAGGACATGCAAGATATTATCGAAGATTTATTGAAAAATTTACAAAGATAACATCCCCCTTATTTTCATTACTTACAAAAGCTATAGAATTTTCTTGGAATGATCAATGTCAGACTGCATTTGAAACTTTAAAAGAAATATTATCCATTACACCGATCTTGCGGGGTCCCAATTGGTCCATACCTTTCCATATCTCTGCAGACACCTCAGATACATCCATTGGAACTGTTCTCGGACAGAAAGAGGAACAATGTTCGTATGCTATCTATTACATCAGTAAGAATCTTACCTCTACTGAAAAGAACTATACCGTAACCGAAAAAGAGTTCCTTGCTATTGTGTATGTTATTAATAAATTTCATCATTACATCACAAGTTATTCCGTCTTCATACATACTGATCAGTTTGCCATTTAGTATCTTATGAACAAATCCATCACCAATGGTAGAGTGACCAGGTGTTTTCTCTTACTACAAGAATTTGACATTTCAATCATTGATAAACTAGGGAAGTAAAACGTCATTGTTGACTTCCTCTCTCGACTCACCGATGAAGGAGAAGATATTCCAATGGAAGACAACTTCCTATATGAACACTTGTTCACTTTATCTACTAACAGACCATGGTTTGTAGATATCACTAACTACTTAGCCATAGGTAGACTCCCACAACATCTTTCCCCAAAAGAGCATCAAAGGGTTATCTGACAGAGCACAACATATTCCTGGATCAAAGGATATCTCTTCCGTACTAGGAAATATCATATTATCCGACGTTGTGTTCGAGAGGATGAAATGTATGAAATCCTAAAAGAATGTCATGATGAACCTTGCAGAGGCCACTTCGTAGATAAAAGGACTGCAAATAAAGTACTGCACCTGGGGTATTATTGGCCGACCATCTTTAGGGATGTTAAGTAGTACGTCAGGAGTTGCGACAAGTGTCAGAGAATGGGACGATCTATGAATTCATATGAGATGCCCCTTTAGCCTCAGCTTCAGATGGAACCCTTTGAGAAGTGGGCCCTAGACTTTGTGGGACCTATTAACCCACCGTCAAAGCAAAATATGTACATTCTAGTGTGCACGAACTACGTCACCAAATGGGTTAAAGCCAAAGCACTTCCAAAGGCCACAGAGGGCGCAATGGATAAATGTTTATATGAAGATATCTTCGTCCACTTTGGGTTTCCCTGGGAGATCGTTTCTGATCAAGGAACCCAGTTCACTTCACGGCTCATCTAGTCCATCACTGAGCAATTCAATATTAAGCACCAGATGTCAACTTTGTACCACCCTCAGGAAAATGACGAGGTATAAGTCACAAACCGAGTACTAGAAGCTATCCTGACTAAAACAGTCTAGCATCATCATAAATATTGGGCTGACAGGCTCCCAAAGGCCTTATGGGCCTACATAACCACTTGAAGGAACACCACAGGGTTTACTCCATATGAACTAGCGTATGGAAAACGTGTGGTTCTCCCCATTGAATTGGAGATCAAAACACCGAGGATTGCACTACAAGTAGGCTTGGATATCTCAGAAGCCCAATAACATAGGCTCAAGCAGATTAATGAGCTTGGTGAGATTCACCAAGCTGCAATACATCAATCTGCTTTATTCCAACAGCAGAGAGATAAATGGCATGACAAATTCATCAAAGAGAAGAAGTTAAAAGAGGGGGATTGGGCCCTCCTGTTTGATTCATGGTATAAGGATTTTAAAGGCAAGTTCCACACCCGATGGCTCAGACCATATGAGGTAGATACTGTATATGAGAATGGCTCCGTTAAACTCCATACCATTGACGAATCAAGGACATCACTTATGGAAAATGGCCATCGACTTAGGTTATATCAGAGGCCCAAGACCAAGGATGAATTTATTCAGGAATTAGTCAAACAAAATGATATCAATATAATGGGAACAGTGGCATCACCACCTTTTCCCACTATTCCTTGACTTATTTTTACATTGTTACTAAAAAAAAGTAATAAATCTCTGGCAGTGAAAACCTGGCCTCGGGCACTACCGACACTGATGATATTGGAAAACCAATTACTGGTCAATATCACCCAGTTAGGAAATTGCATTTGTGAAAAACCCTTAGGGCGTAGTGGAATAGACTCTTGTTTGAAAATCGGGTCACCAACAGACAAGGTTTGTAAGAATAAAAAAAAGAAAAAAAAGAAAAAGAAAAAAAAAAGGAAATAAAAACATATATAATAAAAATGAACAACAAATGTCTAATGATAAGCTCACAATATACATCTTCTTTTTTCCATATCATTTTTTAAGTATACAGGGATATGATCAAGTTAAAATTATTGTGTTGATCATGCAAGGTTATAAGGGATGTGTCATGTCCATCAGAATTCAACAAAGAAACAGTGGAACACATGCACCTACAATCCTCCATTGAATTGGTTCAAGTTTTTTTCTAACAACTCATTTTTTTTTCTTCTTTTCTGTGAAATAGAAATTGGGAAATCATTTGGCAAAGTGATAATACTACTAACCTTACATTCCACTAAGAACTATACCTAAGATCTACCCACTACCAATACGACCCTATTTTTATATGCTACATAATGAACAAAGTAGTGATGAATGACACCCTGGTGTAATAACCCTTCCTAACTACATTACTAACCGGGTATCACTATACCATGGTGACTATACACTTGACCATTCCTTATCCTTTCGGCCATTACGTAGCAAGGGTAATCATACTTTGACCAACCATTAAGCAACAATAATTCCTGATGACCATAGTTTCACTCCCTCTATGTATAAACACGACCACATTTCTCCCAAACCACCCCAATTCTATCATACCTTGCTGCCCAGTTTTTAAATCGAGACACTTGGTGTAAAAAGAAACAACCCGAAGCACCATATTTTATGAATGCACCCAGTATCTAGTACACACCACAGTAGCCATGATAGCTCATCCATTATCCCACACACTCAAGCATCTACTCCTCTAACAGATATACAAGGGCAGAGTAAGGATCAATTCGAAGTGCGAGCATAGGTCAAGCTACCTAGAACAGAGTCAGGTTCTAAAGTGTTTTATAAAACACGACGATAGGGTAGAGTTGAATCAATTCCAAGTACGAGCAGAGGGTGAAGTTACACAGGGAAGATTCAGGATTCATTCCAAGCACAGGAACATGACAAAATCGTGATTAATTCCAAGTAGAGTAGGATTCTAAGTGCTTGAGACAGCATGAAAAAAGGATAGAATCAGGTTCAATTCCGACCATGAATACAGGTGAATTCGGGTTCAGTCCCGAGCATACAAAGGATATTAATCTCATCAACATATCCCGACCAGTTGGATGCTAGTTATCACAGAGATGAATCGGGCTAGGCCAGCTACAAAAAATAGAGGCAGGGTAAGCCGCTAGTTATGAGGGGCATGTCCAGAAGATGGGTGCAAGTTTGAAATCACGAGTAACAAGACGAAGGATGCTGCAAATAAATATAGCGGAATTTGGAGGTAAGGAGAAATTTAAATCTCATTCTGTATCATTTTTAGAGCAGTTTTCTTCTTTGAAAATATGGGAGGGGCAATGAATAGAAATGAGCCCAATAACATTGAAAACATTAGGAAAAATCCAGCTGTCATGAGGTTATTCGAGCAGGATGGATGGCTACAGTTCCTAGAAAAATTTCAAGGATTTGATTTTGATCTTACCATGGAATTTGCTCAGAGTTTTGATGGGAAACAAGCTAGTGTTAGAAGATTAAATATCCTTGTGTCTAGAGAGTCTATGAGTGTTTTGATGGGAAACAAGCTAGTGTTAGAAGATTAAATATCCTTGTGTCTAGAGAGTCTATGAGTAGAATCACAGGACTGCCATTGCAAGGAGAAAAATGGTATAAAAATTTAAATGTAGCCCCTGAAATTTGGATGCCATTTCTTAAGGTACCATCCCCACTTCTAGACCTAAGAAAGAGGATAGTAAGGGAAGCATTAAGCTCCCCATGGGATGAGATGGTATTTCACCTACAAAATTTTATTACTTATGATGGGAGGTATAATCTGGTCCACCATTACCATATTAGAATCTTACTACATTTAAGAGGGAAAAACTACTTAGCATGCCTTACTATTTACATAAAAGCATGTCTAAAATGGCCGAGTTTTTGAGAAAGAAACGAAATCCTAAAACTTCTCTGTATCATAAAGGTCTCATAATGTTGGTTATAAGTGAGGATCTGAACATATTAGGGGTTTCATGGAGCACTTTCATGGGCTCAATACTAACTAAACCCAAAATGAGAACCTTACCACCCAAGAAGAGGCCCGAGGGAGTCACTATAGGGTGCAGGAGATCCACTAGAGTCTCTCCAAAATTTTTAGGAACAACCACTATTGTGGAGAAAGATACAAAGTCCTAAAAAGAGGCATCCGATAAACATCTTGGTGAAAAATCAGAAATGGAAGGAGAAAAGGATGATGTCATGATCGATATTGTAGCAGAGCCTGAAGGGGTAGAACCCCCACTTCTGGATACAAAGCAGACTTGGATGGGAACTGAAATTTCCCCTTCCTCTCCTTCCTCGACCAAGGTATTGAATGAGTCTTAGGACTTACCAACTAGTCCAAATTTCATTCCTGGGCATAAAGGACATGACAAGAAGTAGAAAAAGGGAAAAAGGCATGTGGAACCAAAGCCTTTCTGATTCTGCAGCCCTAGCTACCAAACCTTTCTTCAGCAAAATCGAAGACTCTTGCTGTAGAATAAAACGATTAAAAGGAGATTGAGATATCATAAGATCCCAAGTGATGCAAGGTGTTAGCGTCAGAAGTCACTCCTGGATTGAGACAGGAGCAAAGCCCAACGCCCATAAGTTTTATGTCACGATAAGTTTAATGGATGATCAAATTGTTAGAGACCCAGGACGAAATCACTCTACCTCAGGGACCAGGTCTGGTATGTAAAGAAAAAAGGAGGTCTTGATCTAACTTCAGTCAGTGGGTTGATTTTAAAATGGGTAGGTGGAAGACTTGGTGAGAGGAGTGAGCAAAACTACCTCGGGCAATAGGCCTTTCAACAGTTTGCAGAAGAAAAACTCTAAATACAAGATCCTCTT